>CANXYI010197660.1:0-10633 GCA_948208565.1 Hura crepitans
AAAGGATATGAAGAAAATAATATGTAGGTGTGTGATTGAGTTAGGGCCAAATTGTATATGCATAAAGAATATGTGTGTGTAAGTGTAACTAAATTGTATATGGAATGTAAGCGAATTAAGGAGATAGAGGTAGGCATGCTCAAAATGAGAAATTACATATGTGCGTACTTGTGACCTCATAGCTGAGAAACACATAGATAGAAGTGTACGTATATGTAAGCATAATTAAAAGTATATAGTTTAAGTGAAATGATGATTAAATAATAAATGTGATGAGGTATGGAATTAATGAGTAGTTAAAGCGAAGATAACATGTATTGTGTGTTATATGGGGGTTACATGTGCATATGTGAGTATGTGTATAGGACATGTGAAATAAGTGCTTGTGTTTGTGGTTGCATGAGGAAAACATACATGTGTGGTATGGTGAATGCAATAAGCATGAATGACTAAAGAAATGGTGAGAACAACGTGCATATGTGGGGGTAGTGTGTATGGCCGAATGGTGCACTAAGGGTAAAAGTGTGTGTTGTGTGATTAGCTTATGTATGTAATGTAAGTGAGTTAGAAAATGAGAAGAATGTCTAATGGTAATATACAACTAAAAAGAAACTAGGTGTGTATACTTGTGCATGTGGTTGTCGTGAGGTATGGGTGATGGTGATAAAGTGTATGTTATAAGGTTAAGGATATTTCATGCATGTTTGTACCCATAAGAGTATGATTATAATAATAGAATAGTCAATAATGGAATGAGTGACATGTGTGTATGACATGATAATGCGGTGGCAAGGTAAGCTATGGAAACAAAGTAACCATAAATTAAATGGGAATTCAAGTGATGTAATATGGCATGATAATAGCATGAGTGGCTAAACAAATTTGAGTATGTGAGATGAGAAAAAGATGAATAGTTGACATTGGACCTTGAAGTTTAAAAGTACTAGTTAATGAGCATAAACGTGTATGGTTGGGAATGAAATGGTATTGAGGAAAAATTAAGTAAGTTGAACATGAACCTAAAGGCATGAAATAAATGGTTAAGGGAATTATTAGAACTAAGTCATACTAGTTAGACTGCCTACTGGATAGGTTACCTAGTTAATTAGGGAGTTAACAGCTACTAGCAGCTTGATCTATGAGGATCTTGGCTTGTTGTATGGTGGGTGCAGCTGTCAGACTCTGACTGAGCTTGCATGCTCTGGGTGTTAAGAGGTCCACATGAACTGGTTTATGTTATCCAAGGTTATTGGGAGGTCCACACGGACTAACCCCTGCCACCCAAATATTAGGAGGTTTACACGGATTGATCCCCACCACCGACTTTGCTTTAGGTATTAGGAGGTCTATATGTGCTTATCCCTGCTACCCGTGCTGTTGTGGATATTAAGAGGTCCACTAAGTTTGATCCCTACTATCCCACTTGTTAGGAGTTCTAGTTAGATTAATCTCTGTCATTCAGTATTAAGAAGTTCTATGGAGCTAATCCCTACTATTGGATGGAAGGTCTATATAGACGCTAAGGTCTAAAATATGGGCCACTATACAAGACAAATCCCATTATCCAGTGATTGAGAGTGTTTCCCGAGTATGGGCCTGAAACTATAATAATAATAAATTTAAGAAACATAATATAATAGACAAATGAGACAAGATTGGAAACAAATTAATGACTAATATGTCGGACCTAAATATACAATGAACCCTCTAATAGAATGAGTTAAAGGTATAAGGACAAATAGGTACAACCATAATAATATGTAACGTGTATTAGACTTAAAGCTAATAATATGTTAAACTGAGTAATGTGTGAATAAATGCTTTAGGGTCATGAAATAAGGGCACATGAGATGTGAGGACCTATAGAAAAAGGTATAATATAATATAATAATCTGTGCGTCTCTAAATGAATGAAAATAGGATAGTGATATAGATGCATGACATAATAACATGCGTACTTGTATAAGACTAACAAAATAATAATGGCATACACCCATAAACAAATAATTCTACATGCTTGTGTGATATGTGTGTTTCATACAATGTATATTACGTTAAATTCACCATTAAGTGCATACTCAGCATGTCTGTCTTTTAATGCACAGGTATTAGGTGGTAGATAATAGTACTACCACCTTATGTAGCAGTGTAATAGGAGTCTTTCGAGAAAGATATTCCATTGGTACATCTATGTATAGGATCTAGATTAGTGGCACTTATGTATAAGGGATGTTTAGGTTTTAGAGGTAAGATATACAGACTGATGTATTAAACTGTTTTAACTAAATTATATAGTCAATAAAATCTCGAGCTACGTAAACATGTGTATTTATTCATTTATGATATATTATTGCTTTAATTGATGTACGTATTATACTAATTGAGATACTAATGCGATGATAAATTACATGAGAATGACTGGAGAGTTAGATGGACCTGGTGACGATTGAATTATTTGGGAATAGTTTTAGAAGTGTTTTACAAGTTTGGAATTTTTGGTTTTTCAACCGGACAGTTATTATGCTACCGAAATTTATGTAAATTCGAGCTTTTGAAATAATTGGGCCTTTGTAAATAATATTTCAAATGATGTTAAATGTGGTTAGGTTAAAGTAGGATAAAGATGGGTAACCTTTTGGGAAGTAACATCTCTTCTTCAATCCACAAATGGATTTGGATAGGAGGTGTTACATTTGGTGGTATTGGAGTGGGTTTAGGCAATTCTAGGCAAAGGAGTACATAAGTGCCATAGGATAAGGATGGTATATTGACATTAGCTACATTACTACATATTAGCACTTGTCATGTTCATGTGTGAGATAAGACAAGTAAGTGTACTGTTAGCGATAGATGCAATCCTATAATAAATGTGTAAAAACCTCTTCCTCCATCATGAATATGGTTATAACAGCCCTAGGCAGGGTAAGATGTATATCTTGAGAACATAGGAAGGGTAGAGGCAATTGATTTCCCCAAAGGGAAATGAGTGATGAATCCTTTAAAAGTGTGACATGTACTTAAATATTTGAAGGAAAAGTTTAAAGGTGAACTATCTTACCAAGTTATAATGTTATAAATTGTTAAATCATGGCCCTTGTGTGAAGTTATATGTGTATGAAATTATTTCACTAATTGGGAAGTAGTAATGAATTTAGTATAAAAAGGATAATAACCAAGTTGTGAACATAATTAGCCTTTTGAAAAGTTAAACTTAGGTTAGTATAACTTGCTTGTTCCTTATAAGTGACTGAAAGACAGAGGAAAGACCTAACAGGTGGTGAAGAAGTATACTTTTAGTCTCAAGTGGTATGATTTTATTACTCCCCTAAGGAGAGATCCAAGTAAAGAAAACTTGACAGTGCAGAGTTACCAATAAATTAAAGATGCCCAAATGACCACTAAAGAGAACAATTAAAATGTGGTACTTAAAAGGGCATAGGTATGGGAAAGGTATAAAAGAGAAAGAGGATTATGTTATAGCAAAAAGATTAATAATGAGATGTTCTAAGGGAATGGTAGCAATAAATGACTATAATATAATCAGACAATAGGTGATATATCGAGGTCTAACCCTATAAAGGTGTAAGAGAATAAGAAATAACCAAACAAGGTAAAAAAACATTTGAGACAACCCTTGAAATAATAATTAGAATAATGAGATAGATAGAAGGTTCATATGGAAAAAGGAGTAGGTAATGAGTAAAGTAAGTCGAAAGAGAGAGTTACGAAAGCTAAAGGGATTAGAACACTTAAGATATCTTTCAATGTCCCAAAGGATGAGGTCTATTTTCTCCTTTGATAATGCATGTGACATTAGGACTATGTTATGCATTATTTGCATATTGACACTTTGTATATATGTATTACTACATTTGCATTACATTCAACATCATACATATATAGTCGTAGCATGAGCATGACATATATTTAGCCCTAATATGAAAGGACTTGGCAAAAATATACCCTAGTGGTAAGTAATGAGAGGGTAATTGAGTAGATGAGATAAGGCATAGAGTGAGTGGAGATGAATAGGGTCAAGGAAAAAGGGAATACCCTTAACATAGATAGGACTGGTTTTAGAATGAAATGAGAAAAGTACAATAGATATGAGATTGCTTAAGGAATGAACGATATGTGCTAAATAAAAAGAATTGAGTGAGCTTAGCTAGGAAGGATAGATCATACAAAACTACTAACTAGAATAATTGTAAACTATATACATGATAAGCAGTGGTAAATGTTGACAGAGTTTAGATACTTGGGTGTTGCGACCCCTAATCAATCCGTAAGAAAGGAAGTTGGATAAGAGAACTGTAATAGACTAAGGAACTTTAAAGGTATTACAGAAGTTCTAAGTCCTTGAAGTTAAGGAACTAGGAAAGGAAAAGTGTAAAGATTATTACTCTAATGAAGTAACACTATGTAAAGATATAAAATGGTACAAGATAATTGGGATTAAAGATGTTTAGATGGAGCTAGAAAGGCCAATTGAGATGTTTATTCTGATATAGCCTAAGCTAAAATAAGGAATTGGTCGTATATTGAAATACATTTCATCATAAAAGTTAGAATCATACTGATGTTAGATGAAAAAGTGGTGACATATCCCTCGAGGCCATTGAAACAATGTGAAGATTTAGAATTTGAAGGGTCTTAGTGGGTGTTGTTGCCTCTAAGGTAAGGAAGCAATATTGATATAGTAAGGAGACTGATATTCATATGATTATAAAAATCGCAAATGCATTGTTATGTAAAGAGTTAAGTGTGAAACTATCATGATGAATGCCAAATTCTAACATGTAAACAATAAGATGGTATCAGTACAATCATAGGAGAAAATTGAGCTAATGTTGTAAGTATAGCAACCCAGTTATAGGAGAATTACCTCACCTGTAAAATGAGTTAAGTCAAAGAAGGGAAGTTAAGAAGCTTAAAGTTGAGACTAACAAATATAAATATTATTTTGATGTATTATATGCCATATATATATATGGGGAGAAAAAAAAAGCTTTAGTGGCTAATGGATAAAAATTAAGAGCACAACCCTTTTTAACTATTTTATCCAACAGTTATTCTGAAATAAAAATGAAAAGGGAAATGCCAAAAACTCTATGGTGAAACCAGGGTTTGTTATATGACAAGTGCGATATTATAAAGCTATTGTATCTAAAGGGATAGTATAAAACTCTAAGACTGAGATTTGGACTAATAATTGCGATTAGGCTAATTGAACCATGATGTTTAGCGAACTATAATATGATCATAAGTGTAGAATACCACTTAAGTGAGAAAAAGATTAAGTGGCTATAAAAGGAATAGAGATTTATGTAAAAGGGCAATGATTATGTGACAATAAACATAAGAAAAATACTATTTTACTAAGTGATGTTGTAAATCAAAAAAGCGAATAAGATAAGTTAGATCTTACTAATCTATATGAAATTATAGGATATATGAAATGGAGAAAGAATTACAGGCACTATTGTTAAAGATACAGTAATGATACAACATAAGCATTTATACTGGAAGGACACAGAGTTGAATCTTTTGATATGCTATTAATGTAAAACATCCAAATAGAGATGAGATTATGTCATAAAAAGGTATGCATATAGACTCTAGTGAAGAAAATTATGAAATTGGGAACTTAAACAACATGAAAATTGAGAGCCCTATGAAAGTAACATAAAGGAATCAGTAAAATAATTAAACGGTGGATAGAAAGCCAATGAAATCATTGATGATACTGAGAAAATTTCGAGGATGAAATTTTTTAGGAGAGAACCCTAGTCCTATAAGCAATGTAACTTGAGGGGCAAATAGTGCTCTTTGGGTAATTGGGTCCCATAAAGATAATTGAAAGGGGAGTACATGTCATAAAACTTTGACGGGTAAGAAAATGATGAAAATGAAACAAATAAAAGTTTTAGCAAAACTAATCAATCATTTCATGCTGAGATATAGTAAATAGTGATTTTAGTTGGCACTGTATCAGGAGAGGCCTAGGATGTGCCTAGATGGACCTAAAAATAGCATACCTTATATATTAAAAATTCTAACTAATTCAATGGTGAAGGAATTATCATTTTTCAAGGTCATTTGGCATTTATTCAGAATTTTTTAATTACGTGAGTGAATAGTTCACTTAGTTTCCCTTGGAATTTGGGCTTGAGATTTTAGGAACCTTTTAATTAAGATTTTTAAGAATTTTTGGCACTAAAAACATGAATTTTAGAAGTCTTGAACTTTTTATTTGCATTTTTAAAGATAAAAACATAAATAAAATTAATCGAGGACATTCAATCGCCATGTGGCGTGATGGTGGCCATCCACCACCATAATATAAAATACGTATAGTGTGTGTGGGTGTATGGGAGAAAAATCACCTCACCTCCTCTCTTTCTCCTCCTATAGCTAATGCCATCTTTCTCTCTCCCTTATTTTCTTTTTTCTTCACTTTACCCTTAACTTTAAGTGGGTTCTTCAAAGTGACACCCATATCTTAGCCTTCACAATCTCTTAAACATGATTATGTAAAGAAAAAGCAATGGGATTGCTTGTTTAAGGAGGTTTCAAAGCTTGGTGAATAGTGACCTTTAAGTGAGTAAGTGGTTTTTCTTAACGTATTTTATTTTTATTATGTAGAATTTAAGGTGTAAAGAATTTCTATACAAATAGATTTTGATTTGGAATTGTGTAAATTTTTGTAGAAATTTTCTAAGTTAAGACTTAATATGTTTATAGTCAATTTGTGGAGTGGATGGAGGAAGAGGAAAAAAGGTTTTAGAGTGCACTCAGAATGTTCTAGAGCTCGTTATAAGTGAATTTAACATCATATAAATTGTATGTTAACTTTTTCATTATGTTTTTATTATTGTGTGTATGGAAGTATGATGTTAGGAATGTATATTGTGTGCTTTGTGCTTGGTGAATGTATGTATGGTGTGTAGGATTAATGTAGAGTATGAATGCATAAAAGAATGGGAAAGAAATAATGTGAAGGTGCGTAATTGAGTTAAGGCCAAATGGTATGTGCATGAAAAATGTATATGTGTGTGTATTTAATTAAATTGTATATGGAATGTAAGTGAATTAAGGAGATAGAGGTAGGCATGCTCAAAATGAGAAATCATAAGTATGTACATTTGTGACCTCATGGTCAAAAAACACATTTATAGAAGTGTATGTATATGTAAGTATAATTAAAAGTATATGGTTTAAGTGAAATGGTGATTAAATAATGAACGTGATGAGGTGTGGAATTAATGAGTAGTTAAAGTAAAGATAACATATAATATGTGCTATATAGGGGTTATATGTGCATATGTAAGTATGTGTATGGGACATGTGAAACAAATGCTTATATATTTGGTTATGTAAGGAAAACGTACGTGTGTGATATGATGAAGGCAATAGGTATGAATGACTAAAGAAATGGTGAGAACAATGTGCATGTATGAGGGTAATGTGTATGGCTGAATAGTGCAAGGTGTGTGTTTGCATGTGTGATTAGCTTGTGTATGTAATGTAAGTGAGTTAGAAAATGAGAAGAATGTCTAATGGTAATATGCAACTAAAAAGAAACTAGGTGTGTGTGCTTGTGCATGTGGTAGTCGTGAGGTATAGGTGATGGTGATAAAGTGTATATTATAAGGTTAAGGATATTTCATGCATTTTTGTACCTATAAAAGTATGATTATAATAATAAAATAAGTGACATGTGTGTAAGACATGATAATGTGGTGGCAAGGTAAGGTATGAAAATAAAGTAACCATAAATTAAATGGAAATTCAAGTGATGTAATATGGCATGATAATAGCATGAATGGCCAAACAAATTTGGGTATGTGAGATGAGAAAAAAAAATGTTAGTTGATGTTAGACCTTAAAGCTTGAAAGTACTAATTAATGAGCATAAACATGTGTGATTAGGAATAAAATGGTATTGAGGAAAAATTGAATACGTTGAACATGGACTTAAAGGCATGAGACCAATGGTTGAGGGAATTATTAGAATTAGCCCATACTAGTTAGACCGCCTATTGGATAGGTTGACCAATCAACTAGCGAGTTAGCAACTGCTAGGGGCTTCATCTATAAAGATCTTAGCCTATTGTATGGCGGGTGCAGCCGCTGGACTTTGATTGAGCCTACACACTCTGGGTATTAAAAAATCTATATGGACTGTCTTTACTATCTAGGGTTGTTAGAAAGACCGAATGGATTAACCTCTACCACCTAGATATTAGGAGGTTCGCATGGACTGATCCCTGCTACCCGCTTTGCTTTAGGTATTAGGAGGTCCATATGAGCTGATCCCTACTACTCGTGTTGTTGTGGATATTGGGAGGTCCACTAGTGCTGATCCCTGCTACCCATTAATGATGAGATTTGGGATATTAAGAGGTCCACTAGGGCTGATCCCTTCTATCCCGCTTGTTGAGAGGTCTAGTTAGACTGATCCCACTATTCAGTATTAGGAGGTTATACGGAGCTGATCCCTGCTATCAGATGAAAGGTGTGTATAGATGTTGAGGTCCAAAATATGGGCCATTGTACAAGGTAGATCCTGTTATCTAGTGATCGAGAGTGTCTCCTGAGTATAGGCCTAAAATTATAATAATAATAATAATAATAATAATAATAATGAATTTAAGAAACATAATATAATAAACCAATGAGATAAGACTGGGAACAGATTAATGACTAACATATCGGTACTAAATATATAATAAACCCTTTAATGGAATGAGTTAAAGGTATGAGGATAAATAGGTACAAACATAATAATATGTAGCATGCATTAGACCTAAAAGTAATAATATGTTAAATTGAGTAATGTGTGAATAAATGCTTTAAGGTCGTGGAATAAGGGCACATGAGATGTGAGGACCTAAAGGAAAGGGTATAACATAATCTAATAATCTATACATCTCTGAATGAATGAAAATAGGATAGTGATATAGACACATGACATAATAACCTGTATATTTGTATATGACTACTAAAATAATGATGGCATACACCTATAAACAAATGATTCTGCATGCTTGAGTGATGTGTGTGTTTCATACAATGCATATTACATTAAATTCACCATTAAGGTTATACTCAGCATGTCGGTCCTCCGATACGCAAGTATTAAGTGGCAGATAGTAATACCACCTTATACAACAGCGTAGCAAGAGGCTTCCAAGAGGAATATCCATTGGTACATCTATGCATAGGATCTAGATTAGTAGCACTCATGTATGAGGGAGGTTTAGGTCTTAGAGGTAAGATATACGAATTGATGTATTAAAATGCTTTAACTAAATTATATAGTCAATTAAATCTAGAGTTGCATAAGCATGTCTATTTATTCATTTATGATGTATTATTGCTTTGATTGATGTATGTATTATACTGATGCGATGATAAATTACATGAGAATGACTGGAGGGTCAGATGGACCTGGTGACTATGGAATTGTTAGGGGATAGTTTTAGAAGTGTTTTACAGGTTTCAAATTTTTGGTCTTTCACCTAGATAGCTATTATATTATCGAAATTTGTTTAAATTCGAGCTTTTAAAATAATTGGGCCTTTGTAAATAATATTTTGAATGATGTTAAATGCGGTTAGGTTAGAGTAGGATAAAAATGGGTAACCTTTTAGGATGTAACATCTCTTGTTCATTCCAAAAACGGATTTAGATAGAAGGTGTTATATATTATATTCTTGAATGTTAAGTTAACATTGAACATTCTTATATGTATCTTTTGTTATGATATATATGTGTTATTATTATAAATATTATTATATTCGTGATGCATGCTTGTGTGGTTGTATTTTATATATATTTCTTTGAATATACCACTGAGCATCATTACTTAGCATATAGCTTTTGCTGATGTATAGGTAGTAGACATGAGTTTAAGTAGCAGCCTCAAGCAAATCAATGCAAGTTAATGAGTTTGTTTTGGCATCACATGAAAGTAAGTGAGTAATGATAATAGATTGGCACTCATGTTTATGTGAAGGTAGTGTGAGCCTAAGTTCATATGATTACAGACATGTGTTGTGAATAATAGTAATAGTTTTAAATATTAATTAACAGAGGTATAAGTAGTAAGATAGTTAAAATCGTGTGATGTCTTTCATTCGGATCCAGCAATCGGATCAAGTAAAAGATATCTCTTGTGACATCCTATATCTGAATCGGCTATCGGTTGGGTATTAGGGTATTACACATCTTGGTACTAAAATAATCTAAGGGATATGAAAATCATGTTACCTAAATTTTTACTATATGGGACTTAGTAGAAAAAAATTGGAAAATAAATTCAATTAAATGAATATTTATGAGTAAATATCAAAGAAATTGTGTGTAGAGAGCAAAATGGGCCATTGGATCAAATAGTAGCATGAAATATCTTGGCCATCCAAGTGTAATATAGATTAATTTAGGTGTCAAATGACTAAATGATATTTTAAAGGAAAATACACATGGAATAAATCCGACCATCTATGTGTAAATGCTTCTTTTTAATCCTAGCCATCCATTCCCTATATAAATATATAAATAATAATAAAATATTCATTTATTTCAGCCTACGTATCCCTCCCCTCTCCCCCTACATGGCTGAATTTTA
>CANXYI010197711.1:0-15996 GCA_948208565.1 Hura crepitans
ATTGTAATATAAAATGTAAGTTGTATATAATTATCATGGAAATGTACTTAGCAATTTTATTGATGAAAATTAGGCTAAGTGAAAGTAAAATTAATACATAACATAATAAGTCATTTAAGCTTCAAATGCGAAGTATAGATATGGATTTAGAGCATTAAAGATGTATATGATGTAAATGTATATAGGTGAAAATATTTCTAAGTAAATATAAAAAGGATGTATGAATGTGATGAGAATAAATTTGAGATGTGAATGATGACGATTTAGGGGACCAGGAGGGTCTATTGAAGTTGTTTGAGATGATATGAGATTATAGAAGTGTTCTTTTCTAGGTTTACTACTTGGGATAGTGTCTCGGTACAGCTGTTATGCTGTCGAATTTTCGACACGATAACCCCATTAGTTGCCTCGTAAAATGTGTTAAAGGATTTTTAGAGTTTTTACAATTCCTTAAGTTAGGAGATGTTTTAAGTAACAAAAGTTTTAAATTGTAGTGAATTTTGGATAGCGAAAATTGAAAAAAATGATTTAGGTTTACATGCGGCATCCTCCGTTCGAGTCCGGCGAATGGAGTGGGTGGAGGGTGTCACAGGCTTAACCTCGCATAATTCTTCCATATAAAAGCTTCAGAAGAATAAAGTTATTGATGCCTTATAATTCATTATAGAAGTTTGCTAAGATCATGATCAACATGATGCTAACATAAAGACAAAATTGCAATATTTACTTGATATATGGTGTTACTTCTTCACAATTCAATATAATATAAGCTTGTGCATCATCATATTTTTCATCCGTTAAATATCTTGTTACACATTGTCCTCCAAGTCTTCCTGGATGTTTGAATATTTCAAGATTTCCATAAAGCTCATCGAAACCCCCTTCATCATCATTATGTGGAACATTTTAATTTTTTTTTAAAAGATATTAGGTTTAAAATAATGGGAAAAAAACTTGGATGATTCTTTAACTAAATATGTATTACATATTGATGATTTAACACATGCTTTATTTCCAATTGTTTTTTTAAATGCCACAAAAACCAATATTGCTAAATTGGCATTTTAGTTAAACACAATTAAACTTAAATTGTGAGCCTATTATATTAATAAAGGTGTCACTTATCAATTACCTTTCAAAAGGATACATCTATCGATATTGTACAGATCCTAAAATTTTTGCTTTATATGGTACATGTATAATAAGATATTCTATTGAGTCAAAGAACCCTGGGGGAAATTTTTTCTCTAATTTGCATATGATAAGTGGAATCTCAAGCTCTAATCTTTCCATTTCTTTTACATGAATAACAGTAGATGTGAGATCCTTGAAGAATAAACTCAACTCTATCAATGCTTGCTAAATATTAGCTAAGAGTAGCTCACAAAATGCAATTGGCAATAGTCTTTGCATAAAAATATGACATTCATGACTTTTCATGCTGAACAACTTATACTTCTTTATGCCTATACAACGGCTCATATTAGAAACATATCCATTTGGAAACTTAAGGTTTTTTAACCATTCAAATAAGACATGTTTTTTTAATCTTTATCTATTGTATAACATACTTTAGGGTACTTTCTAGTTTAAGGATTCCTTGCCAACTTTTCATGAAAGCAATATAAACTTATGTCTTGCCTTGCTTTAACATTATCTTTGGTTTTACCTTCTATGTTTAAAACTATGTTGAATACATTTTCAAATACATTTTTTCTATGTGTATCATATCAAGGTTGTGTCGATCAAGTTTGTACTCTAATAAGGTAAATCCTAAAAGATGTTCATTTCTTCTATCCGCATGTCTTACATATTTTCTCATTTATCTCATTAGAACTGGCATCAATAACTTTTACCAAACCCACTTATCTATTTGTTACAAGATTTCCTCAACCGATCAAATTGGTAGAGGTGGCTTTCTCTCATTCTTGATTTAATGAAGTTTTTTCTATTCCTTTTGAACGGATGTTCCATTAGGAGGAATTTCAATGATTATTAAATCATGATACCTTTCCACCATGATCTAATCTAAATGCTTGTGAACCATCTATGCAATATGGACAGGCTATATAACCTACCATGCTCTAACCTAACAACATTGAATAAGCAGAGAAATCACTTACTGTCCAAATAAGTATAGCTCAAAACTAAAAATTTTATTTCTTTGACACATCAAATGCCTTAACACCATTATCCCACAATTGCTTTAGTTCAAAGATCAAAGGTTGTAGATACACATCAATTTTTCGTTTCGGGTTATTGGGTTCTGGTACTAACACAATTAAGAACATATACTCCTCTTTCATACATATCCATGAAGGCTAGTTATAAGGAGTAACAATAACTGGCTAACATGAATATTGTTTACTAGAGTGACCAAATAGTTGAAATCCATTTATGTATAGTCCCAATCTTACATTTCGAGCATCAATAATAAAGATAGGATGTGTTGCATTAAAGTGTTTCCATGCAATTGAATTTGATGGATGGCATATAACACCCTCTTCTTATTCATGTTGGGCATGCCATCACATGGCATTTGCTGTTACATGAGATGCATACAAACATTTCAATCTCAAAATTAATGGAAAGTAGTACATCTATTTATATACAACATCTTTATGCTTACGAGATCCACCTCTTTTTTTATACCTAGGGAAACCACAAAACTTGCAATTTCTCAAGTCTTTATCCTCTTTCAAATACAACATGCAACTTAAATCACAATAATCAATATTTTCAACTAGTAGACCAAACCCTTTTACTAGCTTTTTAGTCTCATAAAAATTGTCCACCATTATATTATTTATAGGCAAAACCTCCTTAATAAGTTGCGTAATGGAATCATAGCATCTCTCTGACAAATGATTCTTAGATTTAATAGTCAATGATTGAGCACTACAAATATTTAGGAATGGTTATTATAGCTTTCATACAACTTTAAATTCGATGCTTAAAGCATATCATAAAATTTTTTAGAATTAAGATTAAGCAACTCCTTTATATGAGATTAAAATTCAGAAGATGAACTAGCATCAAACTTATTATATTTCGGGTTATCTCCTCTAGAATTAAATGAACAACCCACGACATCAGTGTTAAAATTCATAGTACCTTCTTTGATAGGGTATAATGAACTAGGCTCATCTAAGTTAAAAGGTGTAGTAGAGGGAAATGGATTAAGTTTGGTCCAGCTGTATCTAGAACCATTTGTCGATAAGGATTAATTTCATCATTGTACAAATCGAAACCCTCATTGCAATTGTTAAAGGTATAAGTTGTATCTTTAATAGCCTCTTTCCCATGACAATTCCATACAAACTAGTTTTTAACAAATCCTTCACTTATTAGATGATAACGAACCTCATCTGCCATAAGATAGTTCGAATTATTACACCCTTTGCATGGACATTTAATCTTCTCTCCATCCTTTATTTGCACTTGAGAACATGCAAAATCAATAAACATTTCTAAACCCTTTATAAATTCTAGAATGATTAGGCCTTTTACATTACGCCTGGCATGCATCCACTTCTTATTCGAAAAATCCACTTTTTCTACATTTCGAGAAATAACCATGTTGAATTAGATAAAAAATAAATGGTTTGCTTCATATTGTTTCTTAAAAATTATGATTGTCATTGCAACAAAAATTGTGATCAAGGTTTTACTTGAATTTTTTTACTTAGGTAAAGGAGATATATATAGTATTCCTTTACTTAAAGATGATGAAATTACATACAACAAATTTAGATAAAAAAAAGTAATTCTATCTTTCTCTTTGAACCCACTAAAGTAAAGTTAGGCAAAAAGATTTAGCAACATAGTAAACAAATAATAACAATAGATATGTAAATTTTTAACATGATATGAAAAGAAAGGTAAATTAATACAAATTCCTTTAACATAATAAAATGCAAGTTAAGGGTTGCAATGACAAGTGTCATACCTTAGCAACAAATGTTTAACATCTAAACATAGAATCAAGACATTGAAGCAGTGCCACGAATTCAAAATCTGAAAAACCAATTAGTGTTTATGAAGAAAAAATTTGAAATTATGCATTCCATAATGTGCAATTTGAAAAAACCATCAGACATCCCTAAGTTGTTGAGGTCAATACATCAAGAATTAAATGTCCTTCATTATTTCTTTGAGTAACAATAATTTGAACAATGCAATGTAACCTATAATTGAAATGCAATATGAATTTGCATCCTATAATTCAAATGCAATATAATATAACTCCCTATATACCATATATTTTAGATAGGTACCTTTATGGTTCTTAACTTATAATTCTCTTTTCTTAGCCATATAGAAGGGTCAACAATCAGCTACTGATTTATTGGCAGTTATCTAAACAGAAAATTAGTAACTATTTAAACTAAGCCCAAATAAATATAAATTAGACTTCAAGAATAACTAAATAAAACCAGAATTTAAAGGCATAATTTCACCATAAGTATTGTATAGTTATGATAAATAAATGTAACAATTGAATTGTTTTTAGACTTAATTTTTAGGTTTAAATTTAGGTGCTAAACATGCCTAACCCATATTGTCTAATTGCAAGCGATAAAATTATGTAATTTGGCACTCTAAACCTACAATCTTCACTTGTCTTCCTGCAAAATAGACAAACAGATATATATTAAGAACTGCATATATAAAGTAAAAGTGTAGAACACAAATTGTTAGCATATATGAATAAAAAGTGTATCTAAAATAACCTAACCACAAATTTTTAAGTATCTAAAATCATCCAAACTTAAAATTTTTAAGTATATAAAAAAGGAAGATAAAAATAAAGGTTTAATTCTGTATAATTCATTGAAAAGAAATCAACTATTCTAGGAGTGTCTCTACCACCATGTTGATATTTTGAATGTCAAAAAAATAATTATGTTGAAATGATAATCACTTATTTGCAAACTAATTAATGTAAAATCATGAAAAAGGGATAAGTAGGAAAAGGAACATACAATTAACCTAAGAAATTAAAATAAAGTCATAGTTATGGGTTTTTGGCATTGGATTAAACTTCTGGGTTTCTAGATGTGTAGGTTTGAAGTAAAAAAATTCTTAATATCTAAATGTTGGTTAAATTCTCATATTAGCTATCCTAATTTCTAAAGAGTTTCATCTATTTGAATTACAGTGTCAAATTAAGCTTTTAAAGGAAGAAAAACATGACTTATAAAGGATGTAGACTTCTAAAGAAAACCAGACTTCTAAAAAAAATAGACATCTACCTACCGAGAAAAACTAGACTTATAGAGGAAAGATGAAAAACTTGTTCTTTAAATTTTTAGTCTAAAGAAAACCATACTATAAATGTAAGAGAAACCAAACTTTTTTGATAAAGTCTAATAGCATCCAATATTCATTTTATTTTTAAGTCTATAGATTAAAAACTTATTCTTTCAATTCTAAAATCAACCACCATCCTTCAGTATAAATTATTAAATATCCTGTCTTTGCCATATTAATACATGAGTTTTGGTGTATTATTTGATTTTTCTAGTCTAATTATATCTAAAACTACCATATAATTTTATCTAATAGGTTTAGATATAGATTTTGATGCAATGAAATACTTTTACAACTAACAGGCATAAGCCTAGTAACTTGCTTAAACTTTCAGAATTTT
Source organism: Hura crepitans (assembly GCA_948208565.1). NCBI lineage: Eukaryota > Viridiplantae > Streptophyta > Magnoliopsida > Malpighiales > Euphorbiaceae > Hura > Hura crepitans. Next base: position 5,654 of record CANXYI010197711.1, read on the forward strand.
AAGTGCCAAACTTTTTTATTTTTATCACAAAAAGGGAGTAGAAAAATGAGAGTTCAATTCATGTATAATTAAGTGAATATAAATTAGCTATTTTGAGAGTGTCCCTACCAACATGTTGAGATTATGAATGTCAATAAAATAATTTTGTTTATAGTTGGAAATAGAATAGTAATGTCAACCATCTTTAAGTATTTTAGCTTTATTTTAATTTAGCACTAGGATTATGAGCAGCCCTAAGGACATTATGCATTTTAAGAACTGATGCAACTTAAAATTACCACAACTTCAAAAGAATAATAGAAGGAAAGCATACAACAGAAAGAATTATTAGCACAAGCTACAAGACACAAACTTTATGCATAAAAAAGAGGCTTTTAGGCCCACTTGGCAGTTTATCCAGAGAATTGCATAAAATAGATTACAGGTTCTGATCATCATCAATTTCACTCAACAATTAAGTTCAAACTTTCAATTGGATATGGCCAAATAAAGACAGAATTCGGACACATTTTCTTTGTTGGAATCTTAACAGTACGTGTATGAAAAAGGTAAGAACTTTTTTATTTTTCAAACTAAAACTAGGAAATTAAATCAGATGATATAATTCAAATTTCAAAAAAAAAAAGGCAATTGCAATTAAAACTTAACATTTGCAACCTTTATATCATAAAACCATTATGATAATAGTATAGAGAGAGAAATAAAGAGGACTATCAAAGCATATGGATGCCTAAACAACATTTGTTACGTATTTGAATTTCAATTTTTATATTACTTAAGATATTAAACTAAAAAAAATTATATTCTCAATTTAATAATTATCAAAGCCATACCAAAGCAACATTCAATTTCTCATATAATATCTAAAATTCTAATCACTTATATGCAAACTAAGTAATGAAATTTATGAAAAAAGGATAAGTCGAAAGAGGAATAAACAAATAACTTAAGAAGTTAAAATGCAATCATATTTAACAGATAGAGAAACTAAATTCTTTTCAACCTCACAACCCTCAACCTCACTCTACAATTAAGGATATGTATTAAGCAAGTCCATAGCATTCTTATGATAGCTCATCAAGATAGACAATCATTAGCTTAAAGGGTCCATCAAGAGTTGTTGGAATACCACCAATAATAACAAAACTTAAGCTCTATAGAAAATAGCATAATAGAGTACAAAGATTGGCACTTAGATCAACCTTATGAAATAGAATTGGATTAAATTTACGGGTTTCAAGAATTGGATTAAAATTTTTTGGTTTTTAGGTGTATAGGTTTGCACAAAACTAAAAACCATTATTTTAACAATGAAGTTTAGTTCATTTATGCTAGATTTTTATCTGATCAATGTATTTTCAATCTCAGTAACTAAATGTTGGTTCGATTCTTATATTAGTTATCCTAATTTCTCAAGAGTTTCATCTGTTTAAGTTGAGCATCAGATCAAGCTTCCAAAGGAAGAAAAATAAGACTCATAAAGGATGGACACTTCTAAAGAAAACCAAACTTCTAAATAAAAATAGACTTCTACCTATTGAGAAAAACCAAACTTATAAAGGAAGAATGAAAAACTTGTTTTTTAAACTCTTATTCTAAAGAAAACAAGACTAAAAATGCAAGAGAAACTAGATTGTCCTAATAGAAGTCTAATAGCATCCGACATTCTTTTTAGTTTTAAGTCTAAAGATTAAAAACTTGTTCTTTCAATTATGAAATTAGCCACCATTCTTCGATATAAATCATTAAATATCCTACTTTTGTCATACCTATACATAAGTTCTAGTGTATTATCTGATTTTCTAGTTTAATTATATATGAAACTACCATATAATCTATATGATGGGTTCAGATATAGATTTTGAAGTAATGAAATACTTTTACAACTAAAAGGCATAAGCCTAGCAACTTGCTTAAATTTTTAGAATTCTAAGTGCCAAATTACATTTATTTTTATCAAAAAAAGGGAGTAGAAAAATGAGAGTTCAATTTATGTATAACTCGATGAATATAAATAAGATATTCTGAGAGTATCCCTACCAACATTTTGAGATTATGAATGTCAGTAAAATAATTTTATTTATAATTAGAAATAGAATAGTAATGTCAACCATTTTTAAGTATTTTGGTTTTATTTTAATTTAGCACTAGGATTATGAGCAGCTATAAGGACATTATGCATTTTCAGAACTAATGCAACTTAAAATTACCACAACTTCAAAACAATAATAGAAAGAAAGCATGTATCAAAAAGAATTATTAGGGTAAGCAATAAGACACAAGCTTTATGCATAGAAAATAAGCTTTCGGGCCCACTTAGCAGTTTATCTAGAGAAATGTATAAAATGGATTGTAGGTTCTAATCATCATCAATTTCACTCAATAATCAAGTTTAAACTTTCAATTAGATATGGCAAAATAAGGATAGACACATTTTCTCATTTATGATTCTTAATAGTATGTGTATGAAAAAGCTAAGAACTTTTTGATTTTTTTAAACTAAAACCAAGAAATTAAATCGTATGATATGATTCAAATTTCAAAAAAAGGCAATTGCAATTAAAATTTAACATTTGCAACCCTTATATTCTCAATTTATTAATTATTAAAGCTATACAAAAGCAAAATTCAATTTCTTATATAGACATCTAAAATTATAATCATTTATATGCAAAGTAATGAAAGTCATGAAAAGAGAATAAGTCAAAAGAGGAACAGATAAGTAACCCAAGAAGTCAAAATGTAGTCATATTTATAGGTTTCTAGAATTGGATTAAATTTTTGGGTTTCTAGGTGTGTAAGTTTGAAACAAAACTGAAGATAATTGTTTTAGAATGAAATTCGGTTAAGTTATGCTTGATTTTTTAGTGGATAATTTATTTTCATTCTCAATAACTACATGTTGTTTAATTCTCATTTTAGCTATCATAATTTCTAAAGAGTTTCATCTGTTTGAACTCAGTGTTAGATCAAGCTTGTAAACGAAGAAGAACTATACTTATAATAGAAGTAGACTTCTATAAAAAACACCACTTCTAAATAAAAACAGACTTTTACCTACCAATAAAAACCAGACTTATAAAGGAAGGATGAAAAACTTGTTCTTTAAATCTAAAGAAAACCAGTGGTAATTCCTTTCAATCCTCTCATTAACCCTTTAAAATCTATCCCCATTCCAATATAAATTCTCAATTCCCTTTATCCCTGGCTTAAAAAGTCAAATTACTATAGAAAAGGGAATTAATGAGAATATTTACCCGAATTGCAGAAACAATCAAGTTGTTTTCCTCCTATAAGTGAATAATCAACATCATCAAAAGAAAAAAATACAAAATTAAAAGCGAAATTAGGGATATAGAAAGAGATGATAAACTAATTTTGATTGGTGAAGTGATTACATTAAAGCTATTATCTTGGCTTGAAGACCAACAAATAGGGAATTAAGAGTTCATTTTAAAAAGATTTGAAGAAAAGATTTGAATGAGAAGGTGAGAAGGGATTAAGAGCTCCATTTTGTCGAAGAGTTGGAGGAAAAATGGCAGTGTTATAGTTGAGTGGCGTTTGTTTTCAATGATGTCATTTCAGTTAAAGAAAATTGTTTAACTGGGTTTTTTTTTCTGATTTAGATAGTGAAAATTCAATCCTTATGTAATAATTGAAAGGGAAAAGATACTAAAAAAATTAATTAATTATTAAAATTTAATTTGATATATAATTTAATCAAATACAATAGTAATTCTTATTAAAATTATGGTTAATTCTAATTATTATTAAATTTGTGATTAATTTTAGTTATTATTAAAATTATGATTAATTTTAATTGAATATAAAAAATATTATAATAACTAAAAAGAGGAAGATAGAGAAGAAAAAATTGGCATAGGTTAGGTTCACTATTGATGGAAGAAAAAAAAATGAAAGAGAAAAAGAAAGTGAGAAAAATGAAAAAGAGATAAATTTATATCTAGAGTTTGAAAAATGGCCATCCTATTACTAAAGTCTTTTAAATAATATAATTAAATCAAAGCTAATTTTGTCTTTCTATATTTATATTAAAACTTAATTACATAATTTAATTATATCATTAGCATGTTCAGTAGTGTAACCTATTTTAATAATATTTTAAATTTAATTTATTTTAAAATATTTTTTTCTTTTAAGATTATATCTTTAAATTTAAAAAAAATTGAAAAAACTATGACCAAAACTATGGTCGTGATTATTTAATATCATTTTCTCTAATTTATATTATTTTGTAGTCGCAATATGGTCGTAAAATTGTTGTAAACAAGTGCAAGAACTTATTGGCACCTCAATGTGTGACCACTTTATAGATTTCATCATAATTTGGTCGCAAATAATAATAAAAACACTACAAAATCTCAATTTGTGACCATATCCAATTTTGGTTATTGATTTGTGACAAAAACATAGTGGTCGCCAATTTTGAGTTGCAGATCAGAGATTTTTTTGTAGTGTATGGTAACAAACTTATGACTATTGCCAACAAAATTAAATTAGTTAGTGAAAAGTTCATATATAGCATAATCCTCATTGAAGATTGTGAGGATCTCTCAAAAATTACAATTATAGAGTTAATTAATGCATTGTAAGTTGTAGAGCAAAGAAGAGCAATTTGAGAAAACAAAACAATGGAGGGAACCTTCAATGCCAAAACACCAAACAAGATATCATCAACATCACAAAAGGGAAAGTTTCCACCATGCAGTGTATGTAAGAAAAACAATCATGATGAAAAAGATTATTGGTATAAAGGTAAACCATAATGTTTTAATTGTAAAAGGTTTAGGTATACAAGGAAAAATTGCAAGTTTTAAAATGAGCCAGCAAATTTGGCATACGAGGAAGAATCTTTATTTTAAATTGGAGACAAGTGCTCTTAAAAAATTAATGACAAAATATTAGTGAGAAGTGCATCAACAATTGGAAATTGGTGAGAAGTGCATCAATAATTGAAGAAAAGTGTTTCCAAATTTGAAATTAAATGACTTGTATGTTAGAGAAAGGTGCTATAAAGTAGCAGTTATATGTCTACGATTTTTAATCAAAGGGGTATATTAAAGATCGATTCAAAATTAATGATCAATTAACTAAGTAGTGGGTCAAAGTAGTGATCCTTAATTTTTTACAAATTTAGTAGAGAAAGTATTGGGTTTTTTTATATTGCTAAAAATTAGTTAGTAGGTCAGTGGAATTAGTGGAATGGTGTCACTTGTAAACCTATAAATAGGCAATTTAATTTACTTCATTTGTGTGAAAAAATTGGGACAATTTGTGTCAATAAAATTCATATTTTATTCATTCCTCAAAATTTTCCCAACATAATGTCATCATACTACTTGTTTTATGTAGATGATGTAATTTTGGACAGCAATGACTGAAGGATTACATAAGAAGGTGTTCATAACATGCAACAGAAGACAAAAACAATCTAATATAGATCTATTTGTTTTTAAAATTTATTTTTCATATTAAAATAAATTTAAACATACCTAAAGGGTAAGTTCTTGTTTCAAAAAAAACTTCAATAATGTGAAGTATCTATGCATATCCACATTGAGATTGGCCTTTGCTATCAGTTATTTGATCAATGAAACCAATAAACAAATTAAATAAAAATTACGCTAAAACTTTCTTATAAAGTATTAGCACTAGAAATTGAAAGACCAAAAAAAATAATTTTTTTTCTTTCTTTCAACTCAAATCTATCGGATGAAAGAAAAACAATTTTTCATTTTTTTATTATTGCCTCAAATGCGTATTCACCAATTTCCACTTGTGTTTGTCAAACTCTTTTGCTCTAAGAGCTTTAGTGAATGGGTTTCTTGCATTTTCTTTTCCATCAACCTTTTGTATCTTGACATCTCCACATTTAATGATTTCTCTTATTAAGTGATACTTTTGTAGAATGTGTTAAGATTTTTGTTGTGATCTTGGCTCTTTTGCTTGAGCAATAGCCCCAGTAGTGTCACACATTAGTGGAACTGCATCTTCTATTAAAGGAACCATAACAAGTTCTGTTAAGAACTTTTCATCTAAACTGCTTCCTTTACAGCTTCACTAGCTGCTATATATTCTGCTTTTATCATTAAAACAACTACTATAGCTTATTTAGAACTTTTCTAAATCACTACACCACCATTCATGGTGAACACATAACTAGAAATAGATTTGCTATCATCCTTATTTAAAGCAAAACTAGCATCGATATAACCTTCTAGTTTCAATTTAGAATCTCCATATATAAGGAATTGATCTTTAGTTCTTCTCGAGTGCTTAAAAATAGTAATAACCACTTTACAATGCTCCTCACCAGGATTTGCCTGATATCAACGTGTCACTCTTAGTGCATAAGCCACATTCAGACGTTTACATGTCATGGTATACATGATAGCTCCCACTGCGCTAGCAAATGGGATTCTACTTATGCATTTTCTCTCTTCAGGTGTTTTAGGACAATCCTCCTTGGTAAGAGTAATTCTAGTGCCTATCATTGACTAGCCCTTTTTGGAATTTTCCATGTTGTAACTCTATAAGATGTATCAATGTACATAGATTGGGAAAGCTCAAATAGTTTTTTAGATTTATCTCTATAGATCTTTATTCCTAATATGTAAGTTGCTTCTCCCAAGTCTTTCATGGAGAACTATTCAAATAGCACAATCTTGGTATTTTGTAATACTAGTATGTCATTTTCAATGAGCAATATATCATCAACGTATAATACTAAAAATATGATTATGCTCCCATTAACCTTTTTATACACATAAGGTTTTTATTTGCATCTAACAAAATTGAACCTTTTAATTGTTTTGTTAAAGTGAATGTTCCAACTTCTAAAAGCTTTCTTTAGTCCATAAATGGACCTTTATAGCATGCAAACTTTATTATGATTAGATGGGGATATGAAACCTTCTAGTTGTGTCTATATACTTCTTCTTCTAGTTCACCAATAAGAAAAGTTGTTTTCATATCCATTTGCCATATTTCATAATCATAGTATGCTATTATAGCAAGTAGAATTCGAATTGATTTGAGCATTGCCATAAGAAAGAAGGTCTTATCATATTCTATACCTTCTTTTTGATGATATCCTTCAGCAATAAGATGAGCTTTATAAGTCTTTACCTTTCCATCTACTCCAATCCTTTTCTTGAAAACCCATTTACAATCAATAGATTTTATATCCTTTGAACTTTCAACCAAAGTCTATACTTTGTTGACCTTTATGGATTCGATGGCCTTTTGTCATTTCTCAGAGTCAAAACCTTATATTGCCTCTTCATAGTTCTTAGGGTCATCAACAATGTAATCAACCTCATTTGATACATCATCTTGCACCATTAGATTTAATCTATTTGGTGGATGATGTTGTCAAGTAGACCTTTTAAGAGGTTCTTATATAACTTGCTCACTTTGCATTGGATTTGGTTGTTGTTCAATTAGTTATGGAACTAGTTCATCAACTGGTTCTTGAACTACAAATGGTTCTTGATCATTAATAGTTGAAGATGGCAACTTCCTTATCAACTTTAAAACATCCAGTAAAGGTTCAACTTGTATCTTATGTTCTTGATTTTGCATTAATCCATTAGTTTCTTAAACTTCATCAAGTTCTATTTCTCCACCATGATTTCCTTCTAAAGGAAAATCCCTTTCCAAAAAGGTTGCTTCTCTAGCCACAAACACTTTGTGGTAAAAGAGGTGATAAAAATAATATCCCATTATTTCTTTGGGATAACTAATGAATCTATATTTATCAGATCTTGAGTCAAGTTTATATATTTGCAGTCTCTTAACATAGGTTGAAAACCCCAAATTTTAATATGCTTAAGGCTTAGCTTATGTCCTTTCCATATCTCATATGGTGTTGTAGAGATTGACTTAATGGGAACTTTATTTAACAACTATGCTGCTATTTCCAAAGTATATCCCCATAAGTTTATTAAAAGATCAGTGAACCCTATTATAGATCTCACCATATCTAATAAGGTTCGATTCCTTCTTTCAAACACACCATTATGTTTGTGGTGTTCCTAAAAATGTCCATTATGAGAGAATTCCATTCTCTCTGAAATACCTAATAAAATCATCACTGAGATATTCTCTACCCTTATCAGACCTTAGTATTTTAATAATTTTACTAGTCTGTTTCTCAACTTCACTGAGATATCTTTTGAACATTTCAAAAGACTAAGATTTATGTTTCATAAGATACATAAATCTATACTTTGACATATCATCAGTGAAGGTGATAAAGTAAAAATATCCACTTTTAGCTTTAATTTTCATGAGACCACAAACATCTATATAAATTAATCCCAATAATTCAGAAGCCCTTTTTCCACTTCCATTAAATAGAGATTTGGTCATTTTTCCTCTAAGACAAGATTCATAAGTTGGGTATGATTCATAATCATAATTGTCAAGGTAACTTTCCTTGTACAACTTGTTAATTCTTTTTTCTCCAATATAATCAAGTCTATAATGCCAAAGGTAAGTTTGATTTACTTGATCATTTCTTTTTCTCTTAAGACTAGAAACATGCAAAACTAAATCAACATTCATATTAGGTAAGACAAAAATATCATGTTGGAGATAAACATTCACATATAAATCATCACCATGATAAATACTGCAAATGTTATTATTTAAAACAATACGAAAACCACACTGAGTCAAAAAGGAAAGTGAAATTATATTTAAAACAAATTTAAGAACATAATAACAGTCTTCCAACATAAGTATCTTGCATGTAGGCACATTTAAAGAAATAGATCCTATAGCTAAGGCTGCAACTTTTGCACCACTGCCAACTTGAAGATTAACTTCTCTTTTCTTTAATCTTCTACTGATTTGTAGTCCTTCAAATAAATTACATATATTAAAACCACTACTGATATCTAATACCCACATAGAATAATCAATAGTAGTTAAAAAGCATAAAAACATTTTTCATTAAGGTTTTACCTTGTTTTTTTATCCTTTAGAGATGTAAGATACTCTTTGCAATTTCTCTTCCAATGTCCCTTCTTCTTATAGAAGAAACACTCAGCATTAGATTGAGCAGCCTTGCCCTGTTTACTTTTAGGTTTGGTCACACCACCCTTTGGCTTATTAGGCTTCCTTTTGTTTTTACCTTTACCCTTATTTTTAGAAGAGTTACCAACCAACATGGCAGTTCCTTTCTTCTTTTTCTCAGATGCAATGTTATTCTCATAATTGATTAACATATTATGCATCTCGTTAAGATCACAATCCATTTTATGCATATTGAAATTAACAATGAATTGTGAAAAGGATTCAGGTAGTGACTACAAAATCAAATCTTGAGAAAGCTCTTTACCAAGTGTGCACCCTAGTTTCTCAAGTTCTTTAATAAGATCAATCATATAATGAACATAGGGTCCAACTGGAGAGTTTACAGCTAATTTAGATCCAAATAGAGCCTTAGATAGCTGGTATCTAGCTGTCCTACTTTGGGGCACCAAATATCTTCTTAAAATGTTCAATGATAACAAGTGGATCCATATCTTGATGTTTCCTCTGGAGTTCGAAGCTCATAGAAGCGAGAATGATGCATTTAGCAGTCAGACATTCTTCTAAGTATTTCTCATAATTCTTGGTAGCCTCTTCATCATCCTTAGGTGGGACTTCTTTAGTAGGCTTATCAATCACATTGATAAGTATTTCATGCATGAGAACAATTCTTAAATTTTGGTACTGGACATCATAGTTTGGTCCAACCAACTTGTTAGCATCAAGTATGCCACACAGTGAAATAACATACATGTTTCAAAAATCTAAAATCAAGAAAAGAAAATATAACAGTATAAGAACACATTTAAATGATATTTTCACTAATTATTTAAACTATATACCCTCATAATAGTTTAAGAAATCTATATTTCCTTTTAATAGAGTAAAAGAATCTTCTAACAATATGTATGAGCCCCTTGGTAGTCAAGTCATTTCTCACATATATTTTAAAAGTAGGTACTCTTACCAATTGCATCCTTATGCAATTTCCTTTTATAGCTCCATGCCATATAGTCCCTAGATTGTTGTGTCGTTCCTATTGGCATAGTTGAGTTCAACCATCATAATGGCAAAGAACTAATTAATTTCATACTCCCTTGGATAGTCCAAGCATTTAGTATAAAATTAAGTAATTATTCCCATACATGCATCTAATGCAATAAATAATTTTATTTTATTCTTAAACTTACAAGTCTCTTGATTGTCAGGTCACTCCTTGTAAATAAGAAATAAATAAAACTATCTATTTTGATGAAAAGCTATATAATAAAATATCACATATT
>CANXYI010197839.1:0-12752 GCA_948208565.1 Hura crepitans
ACAAAATCAATGCTTAACATACACATTGGAATTTCTTTCACACAACATTTTTCTAAAAAATAAATCTAGTTCATATCATACAAAATCACTATCTCATAAAAAAAATAATACATGATTCCATAACTCCAAAGACGACATACACATATCATTACATATATACATTTGACAATATACACCTTTCAATCCTAATGTCATGCCTTCATCTCACTTGTTATTCATATAAATAAACATACCTTATCACATATGAGATAGACATAAAATTGATTAATACAAATGCATGCACACAAAATTATTATGTCTTTACCATGAAATAAAGAGGAATATGCACACTTTATAAATTCATTCCCTTCTTATGTATACATTTACTTCTTATCAAGCATGATTAAAAATCCATAACCATCCATATATATATAACATTAAATAAATGTATCTACCCTACTAACACTTGTATACCTAAATCATTTCTTTTTATGTAAAACCATGTATATACATTTATGCATACATATGCAACTTGTGTTATTGCATGAAGTCAAGAAATCCATTCTTATTCACTTAATAGGCTTATCCCGACCACTATTATAGGATTTTCTAGTAATTAAGATTTATCCATGTAATGAACCATGATTATGTCTATTTAACTCCCATTAATAGTTTCTATTATTTTTATCATGATAAATCATATAATACCTCTAGGTCTTTAAATATGTTCAGTTCGGCCAATAGTAATTTTTTACTAAGAAATCATCTTATTTCATGTACCAAGTTATAATAACACCTAAATCACACACACTTTTCAAAATATAAAGAAAAAATCTCTCTAAGTTCATTTCTATGTCTTTTATGCCCTATTCAATCCCAGTTCTTTATAATCTTTTTTGTTTCTTCTTTTTCTACTCAATCACATACTTAATGTATAATAGTATTTGTGAAATTAGACTATAATAGCAATTAAATTCTTTATTTATTATTAAGCATATAGATTTCCTCATTTACACTATAATAATAAGTAAATCCATTTTGTATGAATAAGGTCCAAATAATAGTAAAAGGCTCTTCATAATTAATATATGGTATCTTTATTCTATTTACAGTTGTGGAAGTTTATTGTGTAATCATTAGAATCAGTTCATTTAAGACATTAGTGTCAACTATTTCACAAAATCAAAGAACACAAACAAAATAAATTTTTTTCCCTTTCATCTTTCCTTTTCAAACAATTATTCCCACTGCAACACAATTACAAAATAATCTTTCTATTTTACCATTACAATATATCCCATAACCCAATTCTAACAATATCAATAACATACCCATTTTCATAGATTAGATAGTAGATAATGCTATGGACTAAAAATGCCCTTACCTGATCTTTCCCAAATTCCTATTCACTTTACCCTTTATGTAGCTCCATTTTATCTTACCCATAGACTTTAATAATTTACTTTTAATTGCATTCAAACTCTGTTCTATAGCAAGATATTTTTCTCATAAAGATACACTCTAATAGTGTTCTTTTAGCTCATGCAGTATATATTAGGGGTGCGCATGGGATGAAATGATTTAGGATTCACTAAATCTATGTCTCATCCCACATATTTGAGAATGCTAAAAATCAAAACCTAATCCTATCCCACTTTTTTAATGAACTAGTTATGTCCCAACCCATTTTTTGAAAGAAAATAGGATGGAATTTTGAGACCATAAGACCATTAAAACAATATAGGATGAAATAGGATTAGAATATCCCATTTAAAATATATTAACCGTAAAAAATAATAATTAATAAATTTCATCCATATTTCCTCTAAAACATAGTAAATATACTTATAAAAATAAAAATACTTCTAAGAACGTACTTCCAAAGTACTAAAATACATTGATAACATATTCACATATTTCTACTCAAAATATAACAAAAAATAAAAATATAAATTAATTAAAAGTTTATATTATTAAATATATAATATATATGATTGTATTATATATGTGTGTGTATGTGTAAATTTAATTATATTGATTTGAGATGTCTAACTTTTCGTTAGTTTGGTTCGAGATAGATAACTGGGTCAGACGGAATAGGCTGATACTTGATCCTAGTCCTATCCCAAATTTACATTTGGTTTTGAACTTGGGATAGGTATAAAAAAATTTAGTATTTTATAGTTTGGGATATTTTTAGGTCTTTTAGTTCGGTCCAAAATTTTCATGTCCCATATACACCCCCAGTATATATATAGATATATAAAAATAAATAAATCCTAGGACACTAATTTATTATATAATAGGTAAGACTAGAAGTGAACTAAAACATCCAAAAGAATTTGGATCCTGTGTAATAATTCTAGCAAGTCGAGTTTATGCAGTACAAACTTTTATCACCTAATCTTTCTATGTTACCTCAACAACTCATATGCACCTAAGTTAAAAATAGTATGCTTTAATTAAGATCAAATTGTGATGCCTCTCCTTACTACTAAATTTCACATTATATCTAACCTCATAACTTAATTTCATATATCCCTACCATTTCTAACTCGTGCAACTAAAGGAGTTGTTGCATATTATTTTTTTGCAAAATTTGTAAATTTGCTAAACTCCTATTAACTACCCTAATAATTTGTCAAACAAGGCATTAAAATGTAAATAGAATATATCTCAGCAAATATTAAAAGTCTAAAATGCACTTACCTTAATTCTTATCCCTTGATTCACCATTTTCAATGCTAATTTCATCAAAGAATTATGTATAAGAGTTCCCCTAACTTGAATTTAGTAGCAAAGCTCTATCCTAGTCTCTTTCTCTTTTTTCAACTACAATTACTTTATTTAATATTCATTTTATATGAATTATAGATGGATTTCATTGTTTTTATTGGACTTCTCTACTATAATTTCTCTACACTTTAACCTCAAGTTAATATCCTCAGTTTACATAGTAGAAATGAGACATTAACCCTCTTTCATTCAATCTAATTTCAAAATTTACTATTTTTCACTACAATCCCCAATTAAATGATGTATGCTAACAAATTAATAGCAAAAGACCAAATTGTTTGTGCTTCCACAAATTTTCCTTTTTGTTTTTGATTAACCCTATTTAGTTTTTAGCCTTTAATTTTCTTCCTTATGGAATCTAAATTTGTAGGTTAAAATTTTTGGATACTTGTAACCCTTCTAGTTTACTACTCTTGTTAAGAAAAGACCATTCCCCTTCATTATTGTCCATTTAGTTTTCCTTAAATTCTACTTTCTACTTGTGACTTTTGATCTCTAAAAGAAGTGGACTAAGGAAGTATTCATGAGATAGAATTTAGAGAATTTGAAGGTGTCTTGAATTTTCTTCACTTAATAGAGAAATAAAAGAAAGAGAAGTAAGAAAAGCTTTTGAAGTAGAGAATTTTCTTGAATTTTTTTTAAATCCTCTCAAAGTAGAAAGAAGATTTGCTTTATTTTACTTTTTATGAGAACTACTACAGTACTACCATGGTCTAGTGCTCACCCATTTTGGTAATAATCACATATTTATTTTCTTTTTAATTATGCTTTATCAATTCTTTGATGCATAATGCCTTTAATAATATTTTTAATACTTCTATCTCTTAACTTCTCATCGCCTTATGGTATGTAATTGGATTTGCAATTAATAGGTTTATTTCTTGTATATTATAATAAATAATAAAATTCAATCCTTAAATTGCAAATATACATAAAGTTTCATTTGTTTCATCTGCTAATTAGGTTTAGTAATCTCTTCTATTTCTAATTATCCCCTCTCTTTTATATACTGAGAGTTAGGGCATTTACATATGTACTTTTAAATTTTAATGTTTATTAGTCCCTTATCATGCAAGCATACATTAAAATTAAATCATCCATCACATTTGCACAATATTAACAAAAAATTAAATTACATAACATAAAAGTACATAATTAAAATAAAATAAAATTCACATTAAAAAATCAAGTCATTAGTTATTTGCATTTTGACTTGACAATTGGCATAAGATTCCCTAAGGAAATTGAGGTCAACTATTCAACCCCAAATTAGAGATTGGCCTTTTTAAAATACAATTTTATTGTGACTTTTATTAAATAAAAATCAACACAGATTTATTAAGAAAACACCAATTAGTTATCTAAAAAACATTGATATGAATTAATTTCAATGTGTAAAATAATTTGAATCTAACTATTACAAATAAAAGTCCAAAAAAATGCAGTCCATAAAAATTACAACACAAAAAAATAAGAAAATGGTAAACCTAAAACTAAAATAAAATATAAGGTATAATCACCTCAGCCAACAGTTCATGCGAATCTCTAAATGCTTGGATCAAGTCTATACAGATCTCATAAGTTCATATCTATGAACTAATCACTACACATCTCATAAAAGGGTTAGATAAACTAAACAAGGTCCATGTGAAAGAGATCAATGTCTGTGAAGACTTTAACACATGCATGAATATATAAAATTACACAAGTAGATATAGAATAAATAATAAGCAAAATAAAATACTTGAGAACTTAACTTTATATTAAAGTGATTAATAGACATATCTATAAACTATGTTTGCATAGACTTTCTCATCCTACAAGATTAATCCAAGCATACTTAATCCATCAATCTAGAAATATAAAATAACTTAAAATGAATGAAACAAGTTTTAAAACAACAATCAAATTTAAAGATTACAACTAATAAATAGATATACTCATGTAATTAAGGTTAGGATCACTAAGAGTTACCTAACTAATTTAATTACTTCTTTGGGCATCACGGATCTATCATGTAATGATAAAGATAATATTAAGACCTTAGAATTTACATGATAAAAGCTTTAAATAGCATATCAAAGGCTTGGGTTTTAGAGAAATAATGATTTTAGTGAGGATGTATAACTTGTAAAAAGAGCCTTCCAATTAAGGTTTACAAAGAAATGTTAAAGATCCTTAACAAACTGAATAAGAGATGTAGTTAACAAGCAATTTTTAGGGTTTAGATCATCTAATAAAGATAGAATTTCCTGAGATCAATCTTTATAGGAAGTAAAGTTAGAATAGGAAAGTAGATGTTCTAGAAATGATATGCAATAAAATCAATACGAACCTTATTAGATAAGTTATATATCTATACAGACCAAGTTGCTAAGAGGTCTGTGCAAACTTTTAACCTAGTAATCTAAGTCTGTACGAATTAAAGGTAGCCTTTGGTCCACTATTTCATTGTCTTTAGCTATCATTATAAGTCCTAAAAATCCAAGTGTCTACAGTTGGCCCTTACTTTGGTAGCCTCATACACTGTATGTGATAAAACATATCAAAGTATACAGATTAGCAGTGTACCTAGAATAATTAAGGTTGAAGGAATCCTATTGCCTCTCATCATGAAACATAACTTGCTTTATGATGGCTAAATAAATTGAACCATATCAAATCCTAATGTTATTGGCTTATAAAGTTGAACCACACTAAATTTGGACACGTCCTTTCCCTAAAATTGAAAATATATCGTGTTACCTCTCACCATGAAAGTATGACTTGCTTTTTGATGGCTAAAGAAACTGAGCCACATTAATCCAAATTTAATTAACATATGAGGCTAAACCATAATTAATTTGAATGTGTTATCCTCTTAAATTAAAGTTCATGATAATCTTGTTAGAGAGTAACCCTTCTAAGGTTGAGAAAGCCCCTTCTCATAGGGATAAGAATATCCCCTTTTATAGGAATGAGAATGCCTCCTCTCAATAAGATGAAAATATTCCCCTTCATAGGGGCTTATTAATGAAGTTGCCTAGATTTGAGATACCACCCCATTTCAATAGGTTAGATTTTATCCTATTGCTTGGGTTAAGGTATGACCCTTCTCCAATAAGTTGGATTTTGTCATATTACCTATGTTGAGATAAGACTCCTTTTCAATAGGTTCGATTTTGTCATGTTGCCTTTGTTGAGATAAGACACCTTTTTCAATGGGTTGAATTTTGTCATATTTCTAGGTTGAGATATGGACCCTCTTTAATAGGTTAGATTTTATCCCATTTCCTAGATTGAGATATAACCCCTCTTCAATGGGTTGAATTTTTGTCCTATTGCTTGGGTTAATAGGCTAAATTAAATATAGTGCTATGCCCTAAAAATTAAAGGCAAACTAAACCAATTACAATGCTACATCCTAAAGTTTAAAGATGGACTCAACCAACTAGAGCATTATGCCTTGCAAATGCAAACATATATGAGTTAATATCATTATGGAATCAGGAGTTCATGATATACCTTTGTTGATGTAGCTTAGCTAAAGAATTGCCCTCTTTTTAAATAAAATAGAGTCATAAAGTGTTTTTAGATGACCTTGCAAAACCTTGAGAACTTGAAGATTGAGAAAAGATAAAAAAAAAAAAGTTGTATGAAGTTACAAGTTGTACTTTAAAAGAGCTTAGTATGCCCCATTCGTTCCTTATAAGCTTTTAAAATTAATGCTTAGAATGTATAGTGTATATAAGCAATATATGCCTAAGTGAATGACCATGTTCATGATTATTGCATGTTCTTGAATACATGTATATAAATATGAATGTATGCATGTTCGTGTACATGTGGGTGCATATTTAAGCATATGCATATATGCATGTTTATGCACATGTGGGTGCATATTCGAGTATATATGTGTATGCATGTTCATACACATATGGGTGTATATCTAAGCACTTATGTGCATGCACGTTTATGTACATATAACTACATAATTAGGTATATGCATGTATGCATATGCACATTTGCATATGCATTGTGTATATATACATAAGTGCACCTATAATAATGTTTATCAATATATACTATGGGTCTTTTAAATCTTATAATGAGTGCATGAATGAATGTGTATACATGGTACATATACTGATGTGTGTTATTTTACATTAGTATATTTATAGATGTATATTTAAGCTCAGACCTTTTGTAGGAAAAACTTTGGTTTAGCAAAGGTACAAAATAATACTTAAGTTCTTTTCTTAAATAAGGTTAACAAAGGAATCCTCCAATGAGGGTAAACAAAAAGATATAGAATTAAAAGTAACCATTAATTTGTTGAGTGGGATAAATGAAATGTATGTGAAAGCAATGTTCCTTAGAATTCACCTTGGTTAAATAAGGCTACAAACCCATTACTTGTGTTCTTTTATTAAAAATGTGAATGTATAAGATTACATAAACTGGGACCGTTGTTATAAGTTGGTCTTTTTTGATTTTATAGTAAAATATTTTCTCCCATCCTTTAATATTTTCCTAGACTATATTTTTAGGTTTTTAACTTAGCAAGGTTTGCCTTAAGTTTTACCTAGATTGCTTTTTGCTAGTTTGCAATCTAGTGAGCTTTCCTTTTTTTTTTTTTTAAGTGTTTAGCTTATCCACCATTTCATACTACTTTCTTGATTGTGGCTCATTTTGAAGTTTAAACTTGAAATTAATGGAAACTTATCTTAAACTAATTAGGCTTGAGCTCAAATTTCATAGAGTTCTTCATATCTTGGACTAATAGGTAGCCTTAGTTAATTTTTATAGAATCAAACACCCCTTCCTATCTATAACACAGCCTTACCTAATCTATAGAAAAACTGAGTAAGGTGATCTCACACAACTAATACAACTTATAAAAATACATGCCAAAAACTTTTGTTTGGTTTATTTTATAAAATCAACCTTTTCATTGTTTAAAGCATTTTTTTTACTTTAAAAAGCTTTACCAATTGTGGGTTATCCTGCTTAAAATCTAGCAGCATAACGACTATCTTAAGCACTAACTAAAAATTTTCTACAAAAAAAAACATTTATATCTCATATATTCATAAAACTCTATCAATTACTTTCATTATCCCATCTCAACAAAAGCACATATCACATTGCATACAATCTTATCATAAGCATATATCACACCATGCATCACAAGTATTCATCATTTTTATACATCCAAAATATTGAGTGACAAAATAATACAATTTCAAATACTTTACAGCAGTTAACTAGTAATACATAAACCTATACACATTCTACCCTATATGATGTGTGATTGTGATTGAATGTATAGGTTTTATGGTGCATGCAAAAGTGTGTCTATACATACAAAAAAATTTTTAGTGCAAGTCTAATGTAAGTTAATCCCCTCTCTCTGTTGTAGCTCCTACACCTATGCAAATAAACATCCGTACTAAGGATATTAACCCTCAGTAAATGCTTTCTAACTTAGATAATCTTTATTGGTCATCTTAGTTAAAAGCTCCAAAGAGAAATAAATGAAACATATTGAAGTAATGTAAAACATTTATAATAAAGTTCAAAAGTTGCATGCATAAATAATGATATGTACATTTTTGTCGAATTTTCAATTATTATAATAGGATTAGTAAGTCTTACTAAAATATACATGTATAAAAATAGCTTCTAAGTATCTTCATGTAAACACTGGTGGATGTGTGTGTATCACACCTTTGGTGCCATGTAGTAATTATTAATTTTACTTATCAAATTTATTATACTTAACTAAGATTCTTAATTTTTTTTATTTTCTTTTAAAGCTTATTTCCTTCTAAAACCACATAAATGCCCAGATAAGGAACCAATAGGCACCTGAAGGTGCAAAACAATAGGTACCGAAAGGTATAAAATGATAGATACCTAAAGGTACAAAATGATAGGTACTCAAAGGTGTAGAATGATAGGATAGCCGAAGATATCAATGATAGACAAATATGTAGTGTCCACCATTTGGCATGCCAAACTACCCTAAAGCCATATAAATCCTAGGTAGAAATGGTTCTATATACTTTCATCATTTCCTGTGTATTATTAAATTTACATATAGTGCTAAGGAAATAATAATTAATGCAACTCCATACATCTTGTATTTTTACATAACAAGTACTTGGCAAGCATAAGAATATGAAACTCCATATAATTTAATTTTTGTAATTCTCATATATAACTATATTGATCATGTGAATAAATTTCAATATGTATATAAATGAACTAATTTACCACATCATGAATCATTTTGAATATAGAGTATTCATTCCATACCTCATTTTAGAATTTTTGGTCACATAACTCATTCACCTTCTATATACTCTTTTTTTCACATATAATAACATATATCCTATCTATATCATTGCATCATAAAATTTTAGCATAAAGAATAAGGAAAAGTCACTATTTTTCAAATATACATATTTTCAACCTAAAAATCATTTTCATCACCAAAATCTCAATTTATGCATTTACAATCACATACTCATGAACATGTACATAGTATTATAATTATAGCATATGAACAAGGAAAATGGCCTTAAGTCTTCCATACACATATATTCGGCTAGTGATAATATTTTGTTTAAGTCTCATTTTCTCCATACTAATATCTATCTATCTAATTTTCATTAAGTTCTTATTTATTTAGACATACATATCATGCCATTAGCTATTATTTCCTCTTGATACATATTTCGGCCAAGACTTGTATTTTTACTTAGTTTGATTTATTCATATGGGAAGATCCTTTTCATGCTAACTATCAATACATAAATGAAAAGAAATCATATCTATGAAATCCCATTAGGTCCATTTTGACCACAATAAGAAATCTACTAAAGTTTCTCTTCTTTAAGCCATTAATCATGTATTTAGGCTCTTATTGAACATATAATCACATTTTTTAAAGTCAATTTTACAACATATCATTAATTCTAAAAACCCTAAATACACATAATTGCTCAATTTAAGAAAAACCATATTAATGAACACCAACCTCTAAAATAGCTTCAATCCTTCTTTTGCTTTTACTTCTTCTCCTTATTAGAAAAGTAAAAATCTTTCCTCTTTCACTCTTTTGTAAAATTTGGCTAATGGGAGTTGCCATTATCCAATAAGATTCAAGCTTCAACATATGAAATTCCTATCATTTAAAATGTGCAAAAGCTATTCTAACAACCTCCATCCAATTCTCTAACAAAAGAAATTAGTAAGATAGAGAATTACTCAACATACCACTCTTTGAATACCCTAAAATTAAACTCTAAATTCAATTTTTCTCCATAAATCCTTAGTTCCTAAGCTTTGATTTAATTTCCCTATGATTTCCTATAATTCACTTAAAAGATTTATGTGTTCACTTTGGTGGATTAACAAAGAAAATGAGAGGGAAGAGGGGGAAAAAACTTTCAACCATGGAAAAATAATGAAAAAATGGGCCGAGGTGCACTTTTTATGGCTCGAAAAGTACTATTCACAAACTCAAGATTTTTGGGGTCATTACATTATCATCATTCCAGTTAATCTTACTAAATAATATCCCTATTATTAGCCAGTTCATAGATTTTTTTACAGACTATTTTCTCTTAATTCTCTAATTTTTGCTAAGGCTCATGTTTTAGATGGATTAGCCTAGTAAGATTCATCATTTGTTAATTAAAAAGGGAATTGTCAGGGCAACCATGGTTAAAAGAGGATTTTAAGCTTTATGATTGAGATAAATCCTTTCCTCTTTAAACTTTTAAATAAATGATAAAGGGCATTGAATAAGCTAGGTTTTTTTGGTGCTTGCTGAACTATGATGGGTAATGAAAAAACTGGGAATCTTAAGCTGTGTTTAAAAGATGTTTTTAACGAATGGGATTTTTTAGGCTTTAAGCTTTAAGGACAATGATGGGTAATTAAGAAGTGATGCAATTATATCCTCTTTTCTTAGGTATTTAATTGGACTTAGATACCTTTACACCTTTTTCTTTTTCTCTTTTTTTTTTCCTCACCTCCAAGGATATTTCTCATGCACAATAAGGAAAGATTTTTGCACTTTGAAACTGAATGTAGAAATTATGAGCCATTCCTTAAATGACCCTAAACTGCAAGCCTTAGAGTATATTTATTAAATAGATACTTTTATTTTTATCTCTTTCTTTTCTTATTTCTTTTATTTTTCTTGTTATCTGTTAAAGATTTTATCAAAGGTACCATACTATGTAATGAATGTAAATGCTCACGAAATAAGAACTAGACTAATGTGTAAAATTTTCATTCATTTATTAAACAAATGGAAAATTTTTATCGAGAATATCACATAAAAAATTAAGTACTGATCCTTCAATATCAAACTTGTCGCACCAAGGCCTTGAGGCATGCATTCACCAGAACATAAATGACGTAGTTTAAAAGAGTCGCCACTAACCGACTAGGGTGCAATTAGTCACCAAATGATTTGGTCTACTTTCGGAGTTGAGGGTTATATATATACGGGGAAGGTGTTACGCATCCTATAATATTTTTTATTTTTTTTACTTGCCAATATTTTCCTTTTTTATCGTTTACACTTTTTTTAAAAATTTGTAATCATTAACCGTACATAATTTTGTTAGTGATTATTAATTTTTAACAAATGTCTTGAGATAACATTTTTATTATGTTCATATTCTTAATTTAGAATTATAATTCTTAACAAATTGAGATCAATTTTTATTTTAATAATTTAATTTGCTATTTCCTAAAAAAATGTTTACTTATAAAATATTCTACCATTATTATTAGTCTTTATTTAAAATTTCTTTCTTCTCTTATTAAAATCTTAAATTACATATTTAATAGTAATAGTCCTCCATCTATTATTGTTTATTAAACGTCATCTATTTATTACTGTTCAACTTAAGGAATTAAATCCAATTTCATTATAGCTCTTTCTCATTTTTTTTTTTAAAATAAGAATGAGAATTTGGGCTAAATTTTCTTTTGTTATTATTTTAAAGGTATTTATATTTTTTATAACTTATCATTAAATTGTAGTATACAAGTTCTCATAGAATTACATCTTTTATAGATAAAGATTAAATGGATTTTTGAAGAAATTATAAATAATTTTCAGGTAGAAATTTATTTAATATACAAAAATTACCATTTTCCCCTTTTAGAATTTATTGAGTATTAAGCTAACCCAGGCTTTTTTGGGATGGTGTATATTTAATTTAGTGGTTAAGGGACCTAAGTGAACATAAGGAATAAAGTCACCACAAATAAATTTATATTTTTTTAGTGCGATTGGACACTAAATTTGGCATGTGATTATGGGTTCGAGGTTATTTTAGCATAAAGAAGGTATTAGGCACCCTATGGCATAAAAATTATTTTATTTGTGATGAGAATAGTTCCTAATTTAATTAATTACTTTATTATTTCTATAAATTTTGGGATTCTTACCTCTTTTTTTATTTATAAATAATTCGTTTGCCTTAAAATAACTAGGATATTTATTTTTTATTATTTTTTCTTAACTGGTCATTGTGTTATTAACTTATTATAAATTAATTTAATTAATTTCACAATGTATAAAATTTAAATGTCATTTGAACAACTTGCCATGAATATCATCTATTCAATAAGATTATCATACAAACATCTTTGTCAAATTTTTTATTGACAAAAAATGCATATAAATGTGCCATAAAAATAATTTGAAAATATATATTTTGGAAATTAAACTTATTATGTTAACCTAATTGTGAAATTTTTTACTATATTCTCCTAATACTTTGAATAATTTGATATTTCATAATTAGCTTCATTTTTATTTTTATTGAATACTGATTTGGAAACAATAATGAACGAAATAATTTGTTAATTGTAACTCATTGTTAATTGTTTTAATAAATCTTACCAATATGTCAAATATTCATATTTTTTGCATATGATTTTTCACGAGATTTTATTACATATCT
>CANXYI010197969.1:0-10913 GCA_948208565.1 Hura crepitans
GTAAAGGGTGATGGGTTGGCCCTTTTCCATTGGTCCAAATGGCCTTTAACCAATTTTTACATAATTTTTGATCATTTTTTTGAGGAAAAATTCAAAAAATATTCTAGGGACCTCCAAAAATTCCCATTCTAGTCCTCAAAATTCTCAATTATTGCCACTAAGGCCCCTATAAAATTTCAGCTCAAAATTCCACCGAATGGAAAAAATCCCTATTTACCCTAGACCAGTTTTCAAATTTGAAAATTCATAAAATATTCTCTGGTGCTCCGAAAATTATCATTTCAGTTTTAAAATTCCTAAAATAATGATACTAAGGTTCATGAAAAATTTCAGCCCAAAAGTCAACTATTGACTTTTTAGCACTATTCACAATCAAAATAAAATATTTCGAAAAAATATTAGATGACCTCAGAAAATTTCAATTCCTTCACCATCATACTAAATGGAATTTTTGAGGTTCAGGGTATGACATTTTCGAGGCCATCCGGACACCTTCCCGGGTCTCAAGTTGTCCGGGTCCTAAAATATTTTTATCTCCAGAAATGAAAGTTTATACCCTAAAATTAATTATTGGTTCTACTAAAAGTTTTAATTCATTCGTTTTAACCATTATTAGGGCCTTCAAAGTTTTATGAATAATATACGCATCATCGGACTCGAAATGATGACCCGCACCACGGAAAACATCAATCGGGTCCAGAAAGCACTGTTCAATCGTGCTTGCAATAAATTTAATTAAAATATTTATCAATGTCAAAAAAATTCTAATTTTAACACCATTAGACTCTTTAGAATTTTTAACCTTTAGGCCATGCTATTTCTGGGTCATTTCGAGCACATCTAGAATATTTTATCATTTTGCTTGAATTGAGTCATTATTCATTAGATACCAATGTAAAATTTTTTATTGATTTAGTGATCACTCCAACAACTTTATTTTCATTTCAAACTTCACCCATTATTGTTTTATGACTAATTCTCCCTCTCAGTCACCTCAATGTGACTTGGTTCTTGAGAAACACTATTCATACCTTAAGACGTACTATTTGCAAAATCGAGATTTTTGGGCATTACAAATTGAATATCTAAACTATAGAGTAATGATTCTTAATCTTGATTGTAATAATTACAATGAGAAATATAGAGCCAATTTATAGAATTAAACATTAAAGAGTTAGAGTGAATAGTAACCTCCAATCAAGTAAATGGTTTTCTATGGGGTTTAACATTTTTCTAAGCTGTCTTTCAAGGTCAATAAGAGTTTTCTTAAGTTAACTTGAATTTTAGAAGCATATAAATTTTTTTATTTTTAATATCTAGGTGTTATATTATTAGAGAGAGAGAGAGGCTAGAGATAAAGAGAAAAAGGAAGAAAAAGCCTTTAGAGGCTTAGAGGAGTATATTGAAGCTAGATATTAAGTGAGTGTATCCAATATTTTATAATTAGAATTATTTATGTATGTGTAAAGTGTGACATTAATGCATTTAATACATGGTAAGTTAATGAAATGATGTGTAATTGAGCATGAAAGTTAGATTATGATTAATGCACGTGTAAATGAAGTGAATTGATGAAATAAATATCAGGAATTATGATGTTGGCATGGGATGAGACATTTATGTTCTTAGGTAGAATGTGGTCAAATGTGATACATAGGGGAAATAGGTGAATGTTGATAAAATTGATAATGTCTTATGTTTGTTTACATGGTAAAATATTAAGTAAAGGTGAATGAAGATTATAATGTAAAATAAGGATCATTAGGTCTTAAAAGTATGATTTGGAATAGGTAGTAATCATATGATGTAATCTATGCTCTTAATTCATGATAAGTTACTTAATATAACCTTAAAATTTTTTGGATTTATGGCAAGACCAAGATGGCAATTGATTAAATGAATAAGTGTTGTTATGATGTTTTTCATATACCTACGGTATGAATATAAAGAATTATGAACATAATAGATGACTGAATCCAAAGATTGTAATGTATGTATGAGATGAGTAGTGATCTAAATATGGTTAAGAGTATATATAAGTATAATATGTAAGGATATAATAATATAATGTGACTTATGATGTGGGATGTAATGCCTGAAACTCTACTTTCATGAATAGTACTACCCAAGGCATGAATAATTTTTCCTGAGTAACTGGGTCACACTGAGGTGACCGAAGGGGAGTACTAGTTATAAGACTCTAATGGGTGAAATAATGATGAAAACAAAGTTATTTAAACTAACCACTGAACTAATAAATTTTTTCACGTCAATAACTAGTGACTAGTGACATGAGTTTCCATTGAGCTACAAATTTTGGTTTTTCTCCATCAATCAAAGTAGAAAAATCTAAAACTTGAGAGAAACTAGCAATTATAATGGACCTAGATAATTTAAAATTAATCCTCAACATTAAATCTCGCAGTGTTTTGCGATTTACTATAATGGTTGACAGTAAATTCCTTCCGTGACCTCTTCTTATTGGGTTGTTGCAAACCATAGTGATCCTCTTCTAGGAACATCTCCAAGGTAATCCATAAAAGAAGTTTTCAAAAGAGAGCAACTTGTAATTTTAGGTGTTAGTAGGAATTACAAGTGGATGAAGGAAGAAGAAGAAAATTGTTTATTTTCAATTGTTCTATACAAAAATTATGTAGTAGAATGTATATCTATGGTGGCTACTGAAATAATAGTTATTTATAATTGAAAATAAACCTATTTTAGGTCTAAATTTAACACTTAAAATCTGCCTTATGTCAGATAAGAATGGACCTATCAATTGGGCCCCTTTCTGCCCTATGCGCATAAGCCTTTCTATAGGGTTATGTACAATCTACTTTGGCCCCACTTTCATGAATCCTATGTGGCACTCCTAGGCCCTATTTTGGATTAATAATTATTCTAGTTTATGGCCTTTTAATCCTTTTAAAAGCCTATAAAAAATAAGATGTAAAATAATTAAAATTTTGACTCAACAAGGCTTAATTCTAAAAACCCTAATTTTCCAAAATCCCTGATTTTCTAGACTTCTCATTTGCAAGTAGGCCTCAAACCCATTTGCTTATTTATTCTTCTTAATTCATTTTCCAATAATATCTCATACAATTAAAACATTCAATATCATTGAATTTTCTCAAACTCCTTTTATGTGTGTGACCTTATGGGCTTGCACAATAGCATGGTAGTACACATTGAATTAGAGTCTAAGTCCAATTGGGACTTTATAGATTCAATCTTATTGAATCAATATTAATTCACTAATTGATATATCACTTGTATACAAGTTAAGAGAGGCATTTAGCCATGCATCATAACTACCTAAGTGCTTAAAAGTTAAGTGGTTTGACTTAACCCTTCCATATGCAGTTATAGTGCAATAAACTCCTTTCACCATCTTTTACCTCATCTAGTTTTGACTATGGACTTATGTCAAATCATAGATTAACTAAGCATGTTTAATTAAGCGTTAGACATATCATTATGATAATTTCACCTTTGTTCCCTAAATGCCTTTAGTTAATCCCATTCAAACATGGCACTTGGCTCTGGCTAGAGATTTTTGAATGTAGGTAAGTTATCAGAACTGTGGGATAAATTCCCCATTATAATCTTGGCAGTGAATCATTCATTGATTACTACCCTATCTTTAAATATGTCATGCCATACCTAAGAACCTCCCTATGTGTGCTTCTTGTTTGATGTAAAAGCTTTAGAGTCAAAGTATGTCACTCTATATTTAAGGTAGTTAGTGATCTCAAGTCTGAGGATACTTGCACCACTGATAAGATGAGATACTTTCACTGACATAGATTAAATATCCATGTAAAAATCTCATAGTGGGCATCTGATGTACTTACTTCCCAAATAAGTATCTACACATTAACTTCAAGGATCTCTATGCTTGTAACTTATGAGAACTGCTACTTGATCCATTCAAGAAGTATAATATGTGTTAGTCTATTCACATTAACAATGTCCCATCTTATTGATACTATGATTAGGGATATTTGGGCACATCACATTTACATGCAATAAGAATCTAACATCATGAATACTTCATGATTTCCTTTACACTTTGATTTTATATCAGGGGCATTATAACATAGTTTAAGACATTGCAAAATGTTATAAGTAATTTATAAAAGTACAATGAGATAAAAGAGAAATGCCTTATAATATAAGTTCACAAGGTTTGAATACATGAATTTAACCCTATTATACGAGCTCTAAGGCATACTTCTAACAATCTTCCACTTGCACTAGAGCCAATCACACATGTATTTAATGTCCATTGCATTTACATTTTGATCAAACTTTCCTTGTGATAGTGCCTTTATAAGAGGATCAATTGTGTTCTGATCTATGAGGACCCTTTCAATTTTCACATCCTTTCTATTGATCATTTATTTGATAAAATGGTAGTGTTAAAGAACATGTTTGGATTATTAATGAGACAATGGTTCATGAACTTATGTAATAGTCCCATTGTTATCACAATACAATGTTATTGGATTAACAATGCTTGGAACCACTCAAAGTTCTGTAATGAACTTCTTAATCCAAATAGCTTTCTTAGCTACATTAGAAGTTGCGATGTATTCGGCATCGATAATAGAATCTACAATTATATCCTATTTAAAACTCTTCCAAACAATTGCTCCTTTATACATAATTTTTATGTATCTAGATTGAGATTTACAGTCATTCTTATTAGATTAAAAACTAGCATCTACATACTTGCTAACCTATATATCTGTTTCTCCATAAATCAAGAATAGATCCTTAGTCCTCTGCAAGTACTTAAAGATATTCTTGATAGTAACCCAATATTGCTCTTTATAATTTGATTGGAATTTGCTTGTGCACTCAGAGCAAATGCTATATTGGGTCTCATACATAGCATTGCCTACATGATAAATTTGATAGCTAAAGCATATGGGATCTTAATCTTATGACCTTGTGTCTATAGATTTAGAAAGGTGTTTTCCATGCAATATAAGAATATAGCCTTCCTTAAAGAGATCCATGTTAAACCTCTTTATCATCTTGTCTGTATATATAGACTATGAATGATGAAGCAACCTTCTAGATCTATCTCTATAGGTCCTAATCCCCAATATGTAGGTTACTTCTCTAACATCTTTCATAGAGAATTATTTACCCAACCGTATCTTGATTGATTGGAGTATAAAGACATTATTTCCTATTAGTAGTATGTCATCTCTATACAACACAAGAAAAGTGATTGCATTCCCACTTACCTTTTAGTAAACACATGGTTCATCCATATTTTGTGAGAAACTAAACTCTTTTATTGTCTTATCAAAATAGATATTTTAGCTCATCGATGCTTGCTTCAATCTATAGATAGATCTTTGAAGCTTGCAAACTTTATTGCCATCTTTAGATGTAAATCCTTTAAGTTGTATCATGTACACTTCCTCTAATAATTTTCCAGTAAGGAATGCCATTTTTACATCAATTTTCAATATCTCATAAATATAATGACTAGAAATGGCAAGCAGAATCAAAAGGATTTAAGCATCACAACTAGAGAATGAGTTTTATCATAGTCAATTCCTTGTCTTTGATGATAGCCTTTTACTACTAATCGAGCTTTATAGGTAATCACATTACCTTCCATGTCAGTCTTCTTCTTGAAAACCCATTTGCACATAATGGGTTTTATCCCTTTAGGTGGATTAACCAAGGTCTAACATGGTTATCACATATGGAATCCATTTCAAATTTCATGGCCTTAAGCCATTAGTCTAATTTTGAACTTTTTAGAACCTCCTCATAACTATTAGGCTCATGATCTTCTACTATAGTCACTTTCTTGTCTTGGTCCATGAGAAATGAACTTGTGTTTCCATAGATTTTTCTATTACTTTAACACTATGAGTAATAGAATTAGGATCAGCCAGTTGATTTGTTTTAATTTGTAGATCTTCAACTTCATCAAGTTCAATTTTATTCCTATTGTCTTTCATGAGAAACTCTTTCTCTAGAAAGATTGCATACTTTGAAACAAATACCTTTCACTCTAGAGGATGAAAGAAGTAGTATCCCAAAATTTCCTTTTGATACCTCATAGATAAGTATATGTCAAACTTAGCCTCAAGTTTATCTAACATTATTCTCTTCATATATGATGGGCATTCCCATACCTTGATATGTGAAAGAATAGGTTTCTTATTATATGATATCTCATATGGTGTAACACAAACTGACTTTTTTAGAACTCTATTGAAAATATAAACAACAGTTTCTAGTGCATACCCCTAGAAGGACTTAGGTAAGTCTGCAAGACTCATCATGGATTGAACCATATCTAATAGAGTTCGATTTCTCCTTTTAAATACACCATTATGCTAAGGCGTATATGGAGGAGTCCACTAAGATAATCTACCATTATCTCTTAGATAACCCTAGAATTTTTGACTTAAGTATTCACCACCTCGATCAAATCAAAGAGTTTTAATACTCTTGCCAAGTTTTTTATGAACCTCATTTCTGAATTCTTTTAACTTTTCAAAGGCTTCAAACTTATACTTCATCAATTATAAATACCTATATCATAGGTGATCATTAATAATAAAGTATAAGAAACCTCCACATGCATGTGTTGTCATTGGACCATATACATTTATATGTATGAGTTCCAATAACTCATTTGCTCGGTCACCCTTTCTAGAAAAAGCTAATTTTTTCATCTCACTTAAAAAAGAAGACTCACATTTATCATATGATTCGTAATTAAATAAACCTAAGCTACCCTCCTTATGTAACTTAGTCAGGCATTTCTCATTTATATGATTAAGGCGATAATGCCATAGATAAGATGGCATTAGGTTATCTATCTTAGACCTCTTGGTACTAATGTTATGCGCTTGTTTTCTATCTTCATCCAAAACATAAATTCCATTACATATTTTACCTGAACAACAAAACACATTATCTAAGTGGACAGAGAAACCCTTGTTTTTATTAATAGAAATATCAAAAGCTAGTTTAACGAGATAAGAAATTGACATAATGTTACCAGATAAAGTAGGAACATAATAACAATTGTCTAAAATTAATAGAAGTCCAGTAGGTAAAACAAGATGGTATGATTTTATAGTAAATGCACCAACTCTTGTTTTATTTGCTACGTATAAGTCCACATCTCCCTTTTTTACCTTTCTACTACTCCTTAGTCACTACATAGAAGAAACTAAGTGAGAACCACATCCGGTATCTAGTATACATGTTTAGTCATCAATAATAGTACTATTATTAATTTTAATCACATTAATATTTGAAGTTGAAGCAACTCCTTGCTTCTCCTTCACACGAGACTCCAAGTAGGCCTTATAGTTATGCCTCTAACGCTTAAATTTTTCATAATAGAAGCATGTGCATTCTATGGTAGTCTTCTTTTTAATAGCTGAAGGGCCAATAATAACTTGTTTTCCCTTCTTCTTACCAATCCCACCTTTGGAACCAGTTGTCTTTTTCTTGTTGTTGTCTTTCTTCTTTCCTTTAGAAGAATATGAATTGACAACCATGACTTTCTTAGAAGATAGTTTCTTAACAGTGTCTTTAGTAATCTTAAGCATATTGATTAGCTTAAGAATTAAAGATATAATCTTATAAATCTAATAATTAAGCATAAAACTTGCATAACTATTAACCAAACTTTGTAGGATAAAGTTTATACTTAAGTCAACATCCATCACAAAACCTAGAGCTATTAAATGCTCTATATACCCATTTATTCATCTTTAGCTTGTGCTAAGAGGCTGAAGTTCCCTTTACCATCCTACAGTAAAGTAAGGCTTTTTGTGATCTCACATCTCTTAGTCTTACTTTGCTCTTCAAACAACTCTTTGAGGTGAAGTAGAATTGTAGGAGCATCCATATGCTCATGCTATTTTTATAGCTTAAAAGACATAGATACTAGCATAATACCTGAAGCAACATCCATTTCCTCTATTTGCTTTAGATATACCTACTGTTCATCAGTAGAACCATCAGTAACATGGATAGTGGGTATTAGCTTTTTAATTACATAGGCCAGCATTTCACTTCTCAAAATAATTTTAAGGTTTCTAAGCTAATCTATGTAATTAGAACTAGTAAGATTATTGGCCTTGAGTATGGATCATAAATTCATGTTGGAAGACATTATAATAGTAATGCTATAGGTGAAAATGAAAGCATATTAGAGTATGATCATGTATATGTATGTAACAATTTTAAGGTCTTTAAAAATCACGCATTACTCCTACTATTTTATTACAAATCAATAGCCCTTACCAATTAGTCCAAGAGAAGCCCATTTGAAGCTTTTATAATGGGTTAGTATCCATTTTGGTTAAAGTCAAAACCTTAAGTATGTTCAACATGTGACATCTCCTACTGGATTCCGGAAGAAACCTAATTAGCGGTGCACTTCCCGTCAGGTCACCAATCCTAAAATTTCCTTTATGTTCATTCATTTAACTTTTACTTATGCTGCACCAGACAACTCTATCTGATTTCAAAATCATTCAGGTTAGTTCCTATAATCCATTTAAGTTCATATTATCATGCTTCAGCTATTGTAGAGAGTATCTAACACAATTTGGTATCATCTAAAAAATCTGGCAGCACAGCGACTGCTCTGGTCACTATCCAAAAATTCAAATTCCATCTATAAACACTTCAATATTATAAATCACTTCTCCTGGACATTTCTGGTCCCCCAGATATCATCCTATCAACATCTTCCATCACATAGCAATCATAGGCCTTAGGCCATAATAAGACATACAGAGCCTTAGGCTCACAAACATGCAATGCAGGGCATACATATATAAGAGAAATCATCTCGTGATTAATTACAACATGGTCTGATATATACAAATACTACCTTGTGCCTTTTATATACATCACACCCATTTTCCCCACCTAAGTACATAGAGTGTAAAATTTAATCATTATACATAATCCACCTTCTCAATATGACCTCTGAACTCTATTACACGCTTTATAAGGTGATGTCCTTATTCTAGGTACTTGTGCACTAAAATAGGTACATTGAGTATAAAAATACTCAATGATGAATTCAATCATTAAAACCATGTCCAGTAATTAATTCATGCATAAAATTCCTATTTTATCTTATACTGATGGCCGAAGTTCAATTTAAAGTGCTATTATGCAAAATTACTATTTTACCCCTAAGGAGTTTGTGACGCCCTCCACCCGATCCGTACACTGGACTCGAATAGAGAATGCATGCATGCAAAATGATATCTAGTTCTATTATCTAAAATCACATATGATTTAAAACTTTTATAGAAGAAAACATTTCTTGACTTGTAAATGTAATAAAACAATGAAAACCTTTTTGGCACGCAAATTGAGGTAAACATTGAGGTCATCGTGTTGAAAGTCTAGCAGCATAACGACTGTACCAAGACACTTTTTTGAAGTTTTACTTGCTGAAAAACACTTTTATATAATCAAAACATATATCACCAACTCACTTGGGTCTTCTTGACCCTCCAACTCAACATAATACACAATGATCCTTAGGCTCTCACAAACAATATTCTCACATACAACTCATTAATCAACACATAGCATACGAGAAACAAGTAAAATCCACAGTTAAAATATTTAATATAAAACCCTGCTACAAAAAGTAGATTAGACCTAATCCCTCCAGGATCACAAGAGCACACTGACCATAACCATTACATTTATATCATCACTACTATTACAAATGAAAAACAAAAATACCTAAGCAAGGGTTATCTTTTTGTCTCCTAATTTCAAAAGTTTTTACTCTAATTTGTTGCCTTATTACCTACGCATCGCAAATAAGTAATACATTAAGCTTTCACTTAGTGGTGTAATTACTTTAACTTATAAAAAGAAAATTTATAGCATGTCATATATGTTTATAAACAATTTTAGGTTTTAAAGAATTAAAACATGTATTTTCCAAGTTTTATATGTAACACATAATATTTTCAATTTTAGAACCATATTCACGCATATATAGTGTCTTATATGCCAACATGCATATTACAAATATAAATAATACATTTGATGGCACATTTATCGAGGCATTATATAACATGAAATAACCACCATATTATTGACATAATGCATCATATGCATAAGGTCATAATCACTAAGCATCAAATATGCCAAAATCACAATTATCATGTAATAGCCATTTTTAGGCCATAAGGCATAATAAATACCATACTAAACTCATATATTGCAAAGGATAATGGCATACCGATTTTTTAGTCATAAGTGCCAATATGCACCTCATACAATCCATATTAGTATTTTAAGATGTATTCACATATAATCACTATAAATAGTCATACAAGTGATAATAAACACATTTAAGGATCTCAAGACCAATTTTGAGTCATTTGATCACATTATGTCCATAGGTCACATTTTAATGCCAATTAACATACAATCTCAATCTATGCCTTTTTAAGCTATTTTAATCATTTAACTGATGCCCATATCCATAAGACAACTAATTAAGACTAGATAGTAGATTCACGGTATCATGCCTGAAGGCTTACGGTATTGTGCTCAAAGGCTCATGGTATCATACCTGAAGGCTCACGGAATCATGCTTGAAGGCTCACGGTATCTTGCTTGAAGGCTCATAATATCATGCCTAAAGGCTTACATTATCATGCCTAAAGGTTCATGTTAGCATCTGCTATTATCGTAATTGATTAATCAATCTATCTAAACTAGTTTTCTAACTATATAGGCATTATTGAACTCATTATATTATGTTATTTATACCAATTATACATTTCACACCATCTTGTGATGTTCATTTATCTCATTGGCCATTTTGCACAGTAGCATGGACTATATCATATACCCATAACATATAT
>CANXYI010198005.1:0-12947 GCA_948208565.1 Hura crepitans
ACTGCACAATTTAGATTTCCCGTGTAATCTAGTGTTTTAAAGTGTCATCTTTCTAGCTGGGCCTAAAAGATAAAATAAATATAATAAATAGTGATAATAAATGGTGAATGGAAAATTTATTAAAATAAACTATATAACATAAAACTGATAATTAAATTAATAAGACAGAGGAATAAATTTTCATTACTATTATTATTATTATTATTATTATTATGATTATTTTTATTTTTATTATTATTATTATTATGACACTATCCTAATACATTGCATGATGCACACATGACTTGTATGATATATATGTCACTATATGACATGCTTTTATTGTATTAAATTCACTACTGAGTATTGTACTTAGTGTATCGGTGTTCTAATATATTGGTAGTAGATAATATAGTTAATCAGCATTAATAAAGTGTTGTATTATAGCAGATTGATTTTGAAAGTATAATTCTATTCTCTTTATGTTTTTAGAAGGCACTCATGTAATTCCTCTGGGGTTGGGTCTAGTTTTTTTTGTAGACTAAATATTTATGTCAACATATAGCTGATGGATTTATATGATGTATAGTCAATTTACATTGAATGGTATTAATATTTATGTTCTTATGTTATGTGGGCCTAAAGTCTTATGTGATGATATTATAGAGTTAATTATGATCTATACATTGATATTGAAGAGTTAGTCTAAAGATTTAAGTAATATCTAAAGGGAAATATGTATGTCTATAAGTGTTAAATAAGTGAGCCCTTAGAGCAATATAAGGATGAGTCACCTTGAGGATAGTATCACCACTTGTCTAGTTCCTTTAAGAATCAGGTAAGGGGTGTCACATGATTAGTTGTCCTAGTATAAAGCTAGGTGGTGACTCCAAGCATTAACTGCCATAACCCTAGTAAAATAACCAAAATCTATAATAGTAAAGGCTATAGCTCGTGGTCCAACCGAATAAGCCAAGGCCTAGGTTCTTTTGGACTAAAATAGAGTGACCCTAGAAAAAGGCTTAAGGCCAATGAAATGCCTGGGTGAACACAAAGTCTAGGTTCACATAGACTTGCTGCCAAAAAGCTTCTAGAAATCAATCTTCCTATTTAGACTCTGACTCTTTGTCCTATTAAGACTCCCTCTATTTGGACAGGAGAACTACCCACATAACCTAAAAATACCCCTTCCTAAGGGAAAATTAATAGGGAATGAAAAGAGAAGAATGGGAGATTCAAAACCTGTATTTACGAGAGTCTAGGCACTAACTCTAAAGTAGGATTTAATCTACTAGTCCTTAACCTGTACACAAAACAATATTTCTTTCTAAAACCCTGCATTTGTGTTATAAATTGAAGCTAATCACAAGGTAAGATTTAAGGCCTTTTTTTTTTATTTATCTTTATTATTTTTGCATTGTTTTTGTAATTGAGGATCTCCTAAGATTAATCGACATATGAGGTGATTATATGGAATCACCATATTGATTATAGAAGTAAGTTGATGTTCTATACTTTTTTTTCATTGCATTTAATTATTCATTGAAATTATGTAATCATTGTAGAATTAACATATAGATCACATTGAGATAGATTAATGCATGTTGAGGTCCATATAGACTTATTGTTATAATATGTGCATGGTATGAGGTTTATACAGACCATTGTTCAACAATAGTCTTATCTTACCCTTAGGTGTTCTATTTTAATATGTTTTAACATATAATATTGATTAGTCCTTATTCCTCTATTGCAATGACCTGAAAAATCCTAACTTTTATGTATAGAACTTTCTTAGGATGAATTGTATTCCTGAGGCTAGGGATGCACTAAAGCTACCAAATGTAAGTATTAATCATAAAATAATTTTTGGCAAAGTTTAAAATCAATCAGAAGTCATTTGGTTGGTTAAAAAAGCAAAGAGTTTTTATGGCAATGTCACACGAATAGTGACCTAGTTTTAGTTGAACCATAAAATATTTTAAAAGTTGCTCAAAAAATTATAGGATTAATACAACCTAATTCTCAATGACTCAAATAAGCCTATTGGCACTAGATAGAAATTTTTAGAGATCAGGAAATATTCTTACTAAAATTGGGTAACCTTAAAAATTGCCTTTTTAATATGCTTTTTTTGTTTTATGAGCTTGGATTTTTAGAGGATTTTGAATTTTGAATAATATGATTTTTAGGGCTTCTCAGATGTCAAAAATGAGACTGAGCAATAAAAAAAAGCTATAAAAGGGGTCAATATTGGTCAATAGAGGAATAGTGCCTTCTTCCTCTAAAGACCACTAAGAAGCAAAAACACCATTTCTACTTCTTCAATTCTAAATTTTAGAATTTTTTCATGTTAGACCCCTAGATCTACACCTCAGTTGCCTCTAGGCATTGTTTGACATTAGGATTTGTAAAAAATTAAATGAAAAGCTCAATTTTATAGGTTGATAAATAATAACATGATTTTTTGGGTAAGATTTTTTATGTTTAACATTTTTCCCATAATCCTCGGGTCTCATAGGTCATATCTATACTTTTGGTTTTTTGTTTTGATGCCTAATTGATTTTATATGAAGTCTTACGAAACAAATCTTTAATTGACAGTTAGGAAAGTGGACCAAATCAGAGACAAAGTAATGAACATGACATAATCTAACCTTGAGAGTGTGTTTTAACTCTCTTGGTATGTGTAATCAAAATAATTTGCATGATTTTGTTTGTGTTTTGAATTTTCCATAATTAAGGCCTAAATGCCATTAATGAGCAAAAATGCCTGATAAATGCTTTTGATGAGTATTAAATGATGTTCATGAGATGTATGAATGTACAAAATATATAATCATGGATTATGATGATGAAAATGAATGATGTTGATTTAAGAGTATGTATATATATATATATATATATGTATAAGTATGTATATGTATGTAAACGTGTATATGGCATGTTAATTGATGATATGTCCACATGTATGGCATAAATTGGGCATGTAGACATGTTTTTTTTTATGATAAGTTATAGATGTATATGTGCTAGGTGCTTGGGAAAATTTCATAGCCGAAATGGCTATGTGAGTGTGTGTGAGTGTATATTGGCTCATATTGGCATAAATATATATATATCTGTGTGTTATAGGTATAATGTGTATGAAAATTTATTTTAATTGATGTTAAGCAATTTAGACATGGAAACAAATAATTTAATAGAAAGATATGGGCAGTAGAAAGAATAAGTGAGTGGGTGTTTGTGATGTGAACATGACTAAATGGCTACGAGTATGTTAATGTGCTTTTGAGACATATTTGGTGCATGATATAAATGAAAAACATGAGATGAGTGATAAGAATTTCTTTAATCCTTAATATTCCTATGGTAACATAATCATAACATGAAATGAGCTTATTTCATTTAAGTGTGCTTTTACCATATATTGATGTAAATGACTCATACACAGTACTAAATGGCTAATAGCATGAACATGATATGTAAGATATACATATGCTGAGATTGAGAATTCTATTGTGTGTGGATGTTATGTTTATGGATATTAGGATGTCGGTGCATGAGTTTATAAGCTATGTACTCACCTTTATGATTATGGAGT
Source organism: Hura crepitans (assembly GCA_948208565.1). Classification (NCBI taxonomy): domain Eukaryota; kingdom Viridiplantae; phylum Streptophyta; class Magnoliopsida; order Malpighiales; family Euphorbiaceae; genus Hura; species Hura crepitans. Next base: position 3,584 of record CANXYI010198005.1, read on the forward strand.
AATATTGATGAATAATCAATTTAATATTGTAAATTCATTATATGTATTGACCTAGACATGTGATAATCATGAACTTCATATTTTAATGAGATATTACACTGCATAGTGAGGTATTAAGTACAAAATTAATGTTTCCCCTAATTTAGTCATTTGTTGGCTAAACCAAGGTAATTAAAAGAAATATTAATGGATAATAATGAAGTGAAATTAAGAATAATCAATTAGTAGCCCATGCAAGTAATATCCTAGTTGGATAGGTTAACTAGTCAACTAGGAGTCATAGTAGTTGCTAAGGTACTTCGGTGCCTCTGTAGCCTTCGGGTTGTGATATGTTAACCTTCAAGTTAATTTGATTATTTTGACCTATAGGTTTGATGCATTGATATTCAGATCTAATTTTTGATCTCTGGATCTAATGTATAATTATGATTTCACTTTATATTTTGGCCTATGGGTTTGTAATTATTTTGACCTTTAAGTTTAATACGTGCGAGGCCTATGTGCTTTTTAGGGCTTAAGTGGTCCATTGATACTCTATTATCCTTAATCTTATAATTTCTTGAGTATGGGCTTAATAATTGAATTAATTAAATAATAAAATTATCTACATAAGTTATGACATGATTTAAATGATATGGTTATTATTATGCTGAAGGCATAACTTATTTGTCATGGTAGTATATGTTTGCATGTTATGTAGATTATTGCATGTTTTATGATATAATTCATACTCAATATTTATATGTTAATGTATGAAGCATTTGTGGCATATTTACTTAAGTTATTTCGATTGCACCACTAAGTTGTTGCTTATTACATTGTTTGCTTTGTGATGTGTAGGTAAGGTAACAATTAGAAAGAAAGCCTTAGATCATCAAGTTATTAAGAGAGGAATAATTTTTTTGGTATATTTTGTACTTCTAATTATGGATTTTATGATGTATAAAATAAGAAGCGCTTATAAAGTTAGTTTTGGTTATAATGGGCCTAAACTGTATTAATTATGGATTTCAAATGTGTGTAACTATTTTAAGGTCTGTATAAATCTATAGTTTTGTATGATATCTCTTTTTGAGGTTGAGATATTATGATTTTGATGTTTGTGATTTAGAGTGATAAAAAAGATCGTATAGTTGGAGAAATTGTTGAGAAAAGGTTTTAGAAGTGTATTTTGATTTACAGGTTACTATTCAAATTTTGGGATAGTGCCACGTATAATCATTATGTTTCCAAAATTTTGGCATGAGGATTCTCAAATTAAATTAGTAACTCAATTTTTAAAAAGTTTTTGTAAACTCATATTTTTATGTATTAATCATGATTCATGAAATTGTTTTCAACATGTTTAGTATGTCAATAGTGGATAAATGTTATTTATGCACTCCTTTATTATGCTCAGCAATCGGCCGGTGACCTAACCAGGAAAAGTGTGTCACATTTTATGGTATTAGAGCAAAGTCCAGGCATTCTTAGGTGATATATGAGAGCTATAAGTTAATTTATACATCATAAAATTCATGATATCAAGGCTTACAAATTGTTTTCCTTACATATAGATAAATTGAGTGATAACACGCCATCTAAAGATAAGGAAGTTGAGAATCAGGCTTCTATGTCTGTGAGATAAGAGTCTTATTGGGTTATGTCCATATCTGGAGTGTAATAAGGCAAGTATCATTTGTAACACTGGTGCCGCCAAATTTTTTACATGAGATGCTACAGCTTCTAAGATAGGTTACAATTGCTTCTCCACCACTAGCACAGTAGCCAAAAGTCTTTTTAGCTCTTTAGAAGACCTATCTCAAGAGAATTAAGAAAATGAGAGCTAAAGTGTAACGCTTGTGAAACATACTTTCATGAACAGTACTTTTTTTAGGATTGAATAGTGTTCCCTATGGTGTGGTGCACTATATATATGCCATAAAAGGATAGTATTGGTCATAAAACTTTGACGAGCTAGAAAATGATGAAAAAGAATGAATTAAATGATTTAACAGAACCAATAATTCATAATAGACCATAAATAAGTGAATAAGGAGATAAAAAGAACTTATGCCGGGATTGGTTTGGGATGTCCCTGAATGGACCCAAAAATATTATACCATGAAAGTCAAAAAATTCCAATGAGTTCATTGGAGATGGAATTTTAATTTTTTGAGGATGTTTACTATTTGTTCGAAAATTTTTTAATTACATGAGTGAATAGTGACTTGATAAAAAAGTATGAAATTTTTGCTCGAAATTTTACAAGCTACTAAATGACATTAAATGATTAATTTTAGTACCAAGATCATAATTTTTAGAGGTCTAAAACAAAATATATTAATTTATAAATTTTAATGCAAAATCGAGCTAGTTATGGCATGAAAATCGAGATTTAAGTGGTTGGACCCTATAGGCCACTTACATGAAAAGCCCAATCAATTGTATTATAGCCCATAACCCCTAAATTGCACTCATCTTTCGCACCAAAAGATTAAAAAGTCAAGACCTTTTGCCATGGCCATCCATGGATTCTCTTTACCACCAAACACCAAATTAGACCTAATTTCTCTCACTTGAACCATTAAAAAGTACCTTCACACTCTAAATAACCTTTTAGAAGTGAAATTTTAGGGAAAGAATGGCCAAATTTGGAGTTTTAACAAAGGAGTGAATAGTGTCACTTTAATTAGTAAGTGAGAGAATCTTATTTTTTAATTTTTGTTATATGAACTAGGTATGATTCTAAGCTTAGGGGTGAAATTAGAACTCAATTTGTAGTTCAAATGGATTTTATTGGAATTTTTAAAGTTTGGTATATGTGTCTGTAGGAAAGGATAAAGGCAAAGAGAAAGAATGCTAGATTTGGTGATATCAAGTGGTGAATTCACTTTTGAGGTAACTAAATATGTTGTTAAACATATGCATGAAGCATTTAAATGGAATGTATAGGAAATTCTTATATGGATATGTAAATTTGCCGTGAAAATGGTTATGTAAATTATGTTATAATATGAGTAATTGATGTATATTAACATGTAAATGCTAAAATGTATGTGTTTGGGATTGAATTAATGAATATGGTATTGAACCTATTTTGGCCGAAATATGAGGTGGAGGAATTGAAATGAAAATGGTTAATTATGAACTTCATTAAGCTAATAATAAAAGAAATTTGCTTAATAACAATGATAATGAAAAATGAGGTGAAAAATAATGCCTTATGACCATATAACTTAAATGTGTTATACATGAATTTTAGTATCATAAAATGCATAATGAGTAAATAAATAAAAATGTATGTTTTGACAAAAAATAAATTTAAAATGAGGAAATATTAGGGTGAGTCAGTTAAATGAATTTAAGAAATGATTATGTAAATCACTTGAGATGGAAATTAATAAAAAGAATAAAGAACATTTAGAAGTATAAAAAATAACCTCTACCTGATTGAAAAATAACATGACCACTACCTGAGTGATAAATAAAAATAGACAGATGGCCCATGTAGTTAGACACCTATTAGATGGGTTGACCAATCAATTAGTAATAAAGTAGCTACTAGGTTTGATTAGATAGATCCATAGAATTTATTTTTATCTCAAGTATGCAAGTGTAGCAGTAGATAAGGTCTATTTTAGTCCACTGCATAACATAACAATAAGATGCAGTTATAGCTATAGTGAAGTTTCATAAAACCACTGCACAAAAAAAAATAAGATGTAAGTGCTGCTATAGTTAAGGTCTAAAATTCAGACCACTGCGCACCTAAGATTTTATTATGTAATGTTTTAGGTGTGGTCTATCGGTATGGGTCTGTTAAAGAAAATAATAAACATTTATTTAATAATGGTCATAAAATATTAAATGGATGCAAAAATACTATATTTGATGTATTATTATAGTATTTGATGGTATATGATAATTAAATTGTTGTAATTAGTTATTAATTGATATAATTGGCTATTAATCACTATCATGGCATGTCTGCATGAACGAATGCGAACTACATACATATGTTTACCTCATATTCACCATTGAGTTTTACTCAGCATGTTGGTTTTTCTGATATGCAAGACAATGTTAGGATAATACAAGAAGTCAAGCTTCAATAGCTGAAGCATCCAAGTCATTAGGTATTTTACTTTTTTTAGTCTTTTGATGATATATGAAGTGTACTCATGTATATAAAATAAAGTATAGGGGGGTTTTTTTTTGCAGTTTTACTATAAACTAATGAATATAAAGTTACAAATGCCAAAGGAAAATTGATGAAGTGAAGTGTATGAATGGATAAAGGTAAATTGATGAAATGAAGTGTATGAATGAATGTGCATGAATGGTTATGATAATAGGTCTAAGACCTTGAGTTTTAGTGCTGATATATAATTGTACAAATTTTGCATGTGTTGTGCTGATTGTGATGAAATTTGGAGGACCAGAGGGTCTGGGAGTTAGAGAATGTGTCTACGATTGCTTAGAAGTGTTTATTTGTGCTAGAAATTTTTTTGGATTTTTACTCAGATAGTTGTTATGCTATTCAATTTTTTGGAAAAATCTTTTCAAATAAAACAAATGGATTTCCAAATGCATTTTTGTTGCTATGACATGTAAATAAAGTAAAAATGGAAAAACTTTAGAAGCAAAGTAAGAAACTAAATAAATTTTGGTAAAAGTTAAATGAATAAATCCTTAAGGTAATCTGAGGATGAGTGACCTTAGGGAGAGGTTCACACCCTTAGCTAGTTTTTCATGGAATTAGGTGAGGCTGTGATAAAGTTTTTCATATCAAAGTGAGATTTAGGCATTCCTAGGTAACTTATGCATGAGTACATGTCTAAAAAGTCAATAACCTTGTCAACTACTGTTTAAGAGGCTTATAGTGTTTTCTCTTATAGATATGATAAAGGAATTAACTCTACCCGATCAAAGTAAGGAGGCTATAAGCTTTGCTCCCACAATAGTATAGGAGGTAAGAGCTAGTGCTGGGAGACCTATCAAGAGTGATGCTACACAGCTAGCATAGGCCCAAGGATAAATTCCACAAGTCATGTTGCAACATATTGTGTATTTGTTACAGCAGACGATTGCAACAAGCTCAGCCACCTTTACCACCACCTATTCTAGTATAACCAATGGCACCCTAAAAGACTTACTTAGAAAGAATAAAGAAAATAGGAGCCACAGACTTTAAGGGGGACAATAGATAATGATGTAGGAAAGGTAGAATTGTGCTTAGAGAAATCAATCAGAATATTTATGCAGCTAGAGTGCACACTAACTAAGAATATAAAATGTGCTACCTACCTACAGCAAGCTGATCCACACTATTGGTGGGAGAAAGTAAAGAGGAGGAAGCTAGCTAAAGAAGTAACATGAGCTTTCTTTCTTTATGAATTCCATAAAAAGTGCACAATGAAGACATACCTAGATAAAAAAAAAGATAGGAGTTCATAGATTTGAAGTAGGAGAACAAAACTATTTCAGAGTATGAGAAGGATTTCTCAAGGCTTAGTAGATTTGTGGAGGAATATATATCCACTGAGAAAGCTAGATGCAAGAAATTTGACAAGGGATTAAATACGGATATGAGAATACAAATATCTAACCCAAAGATCAGAGATTTCTCCCTATTAGTGTCAATAGCCTATGCAATGGTGGAAATGATGAATGAATGGATAGAATTTTTAAAAATAAGAGAGCTCTGAATGCTGGATAAGGTAATAGTGCACTTGAAGGGAAGAGACAGAAAGAAAGTCATAAAAACCAGAAGTCACAAAAAATAGGCTAGTCTTAGAGACAAGGCCATGATTAAAGGTAGGGTTATGGCTCACAGAAGAGACTGAAACCTTCAGAGCAAGCTTCCAATGTACTGAGAGAAATAGGCAGAAATTCACTTCTAGAATGTAGGATATGGTAGAAGAGACACTTAGGAGAGTGCTGGTTTAGAAAGAAGACTGAGGAATGCTTTGTGTGTGGTTCCAAGGATCATTTCAAGAGAGATTGTCTAGAGAGATAAGCTAAGACATAAGCTACTAGACAAACTACTGGTAGGGGCTAGATGGATCAAAAAGATAAAGGAACTAGAAGTCAGAGAGCTAGGATAGAGATAAGAGCACCAGCCTGCTAGTATGCATTAAAGTTCGAGAGGAGGCTAAGGGGTTAGATGTCATTGCCAATACATTTTCTCTATTTGATTATGATGTATTGTCTTCGATAGATCTTGATTCTATGCATTCATACATACGGACAACACAAGCACTTGATAGAGGTTTAAAGCCTGAGCTTATAGACATAGATATTCTAGTTAGCAATTCGATTAGATAGATTGTGATGCGAATCGGGTTTTTAGGTGTTATCCTCTAATGATCCAAGATAGGGTATTCTCAGTCGCCTTGATTGAGCTTTCGTTCTATGAGTTCCATGTGATCTTAGGCATGGATTGGTTATCTAAGTATCAAGCAATGGTTGATTGTGAAAAGAAAAAGCTCACACTTTAGACTGCCAAAGGAAATGAAGTTGTTATCCTTAGTGAGAGTAATTCTCTGCTCAATCTCATATTAGCCATATCAGTTAGGAGACTCATCTAGAAAGGTTGTGAGGCTTTCTTTGCATACATCATTGATACTCAGAATGATTCTTCTCCAAAGATTGATCAGATACCTATGGTGTTAGAATTTCCTAATGTTTTTCCTAAGGATCTTATAGGATTGCCACCACATAAAGAGTTAGAGTTTGAGATTGAGGTGTTTCCCAGTACAACACTAGTATCAGTTACTTCATATCAGATGGCACTAGTAGAATTAAAAGAGTTGAGAGTCTAATTATAGGAATTGATGGATAAACAGTTTATTAGACCAAGTGTTTCACTATGGGGAGTACTTATTTTATTTGTGAAGAAGAAAGAAGGATCAATGAGGTTGTGTATTGACTACAGGCAGGTGAATAAGGTGACAGTGAAGAACAAGTATCTCTTGCCAAGAATTGATAATTTATTTGATCGGGTCAGAGGAGTAAATGAATATCAAAGATTGATTTGAGGTCAGGTTATCATCAATTAAGAATTAAAGAAAGCAATGTTCGAAAGAATGCATTCAGAATAAGATATGGACACTATGAGTTCTTAGTGATGCTGTTTGGGCTCACTAATGCACTAGTAGCATTCATGGATTTGATGAACCAAATTTTTAAGCCTTATCTAGACCAATTTGTTGTAGTCTTCATTGACGACAATCTAGTGTATTCTAAGAGTAAGGAGGAACATGAACAACAACTGAGACATGTACTATAGACACTGAGAGAGAAATAACTTTATGCAAAGTTGAGCAAATGTGATTTTTGGATGACAAAGGTGTCTTTCTTATGTCACATAGCATCTATAGAAGGGATCAAGGCAGATCTGAGTAAAGTAAAAGCTATGATAGAGTGGAAGCCACCTAGAAATGTGATAGAGATTTATAGTTTTTTAGGTTTGGCTGGGTATCATAAAAGATTTGTGAAAGGATTTTCCTTGATAGCCTCACCACTCACAAGACTGCTTAGAAAAGATGTGAAATTTGTCTGAAATGACAAGTGCTAAGCAAGTTTTGATAGATATAAGGTGATGTAGATTGAAATGCCTATCCTTACATAGCTAAAATAGAGTAAAGATTATATGATATATAGTGATGCTTCACATAACAATCTTGGTTATGTGTTAATACAAGAGGGAAAAGCCATTACTTATGCTTTAAGGCAACTGAAGCAATAAGAGAAGAATTACTCCGACACATGATTTGCAACTGGTAGTTATATTGTTTGCACTAAAAGTGTGGAGACATTATCTCTATTATGAGAGGTGTTACATTTGTACAGATCACAAAAGTTTGAAGTATCTCCTAACACAAAAAGAATTAAATTTGAGGCAGTGAAAATGGATGGAATTGATCAAGGATTATGACTATTTGATTGACTACCATCCAGGAAAAGTGAATATGGTTACCGATGCACTGAGTAGAAAGATGATAGCTACAATGAAATTTATGAACACTTGAGTTGAGTATACTCGAGGTGATACCATCTTAGTAGAGTTACAGTTGAAACTTGATTTTAAGCAATAGGTGAAAAAGGCACAGAAGCAAGATAAGTAGCCTGTGAAGTTAATGTGCAAGGTTAAGGAGGGGAATACCATTGTATTTGAGATTAGAAGAGATGGTTGTCTATATTATCAAGAAAGATTATGCGTTCCTGATATTAATGACTTGAGAAAGAAGATACTGTAAGAAACACATGATTCTCCATATGTTATGCATCTAGGAAGTATGAAAATGTACATAGATTTGAGACCTTATTATTGGTGGTTAGGAATGAAAATAGATGTAACAGAGTACATGTCGAGATGTCTGACATGTCAGCAAGTGAAGGCTAAACATCAAGTTCCCTCTAGATTGTTACATCTTATAGCAATATTAGAGTGGAAAGAAGAGAAGGTGACCAAACACTTTGTCATGGGATTACCACTAACTAGAAGTAAATGTGCTGTTGTTTGGGCAATAGTTGATAGAGTAATAAAGATAGGTCACTTCATTCCAATTCGAATGGATTATTCACTGGATAAGCTAGCACAATTATACACAGATGAGATAGTGAGGTTACATAGAGTGCTAGTGAACATCATATCAGATAGAGATCCTAGGTTTACTTCCAAATTCTGGAAGAAATTACAAGAGGCTTTGGGGATAAGACTGAGTTTTAGCACTGCATTTTATCCTCATATTGATGATCAATCAGAGAGGGTTATATAGGTGTTGGAAGACATGCTGTAAAGTTATGTAATATAGTTTAATGGAAGTTGGGATTAGTACTTATCACTAGCAGAGTTTGCCTATAACAATAGCTACTAAGCTACCTTAGGTATGGCACCGTATGAGGCTTTATATGACTAACAGTGTAAAACTCCACTTTGCTAGAGTAAAGTTGGTGAGAGCAAGATAATAGGACTAGACTTGGTTAGAGATGCAATAGAGAAAGTCAAAATGATAAGAGATAGATTGAAAGCTGCTACATATAGATATAAGTCATATGCTAACTTAAAGAGATGGGATATTAAGTATGAATTTAGTGATAGAGTTTTCATAAAAGTATCTTTTTGGAAAAAGATAGTGCAATTTGGTAGAAAAAGGAAACTTGAGCTTAAGATTCATTAGACCATATGAGATTACAAAGCATATAGGTTCAGGGGCTTACCGACTAGCACTACTGCTAAAACTATAGTAGATACATGATGTTCTTCATATGACAATGCTAAAGAGATATAGATCAAATCCGACTGATGTGATAGTAGTGGAAGAAGTACAAATGTAGTCGAATTTGACTTACGAAGAAGAACCAGTGCATATTCTAG
>CANXYI010198105.1:0-12178 GCA_948208565.1 Hura crepitans
ACTTTATCAAGTTTATTTTTGCTTCCACTTTTATCTCTTAAGAGAAACTCTTTCTCTAAGAAGACTACATGTTTTGAAATAAGCACCTTTTGTTCCAAAGGATGATAAAAGTAGTATCCTAAAGTTCCCTTTAGATACCCCATAAATAAGCATCTGCCAGACTTAGCTTCAGGCTTATTTGATATTATTTTCTTCACATATGTTAGATATCCCTATACCTTCATGTGTGAATGAATATGTTTCTTATTATACCATATCTCCTATGGCATGACATCAACCAACTTTAATAAAACTCTATTTAATAAATAAATAGTATTTTCTAGTGTATACCACCAGAAGGACTTAGGTAAGTCTATAAAAATAATCATGGATCAAATAATATCTAGTAAGGTTCGATTTCTCCCTTTAGATACATCATTAGCTATAGTGTATATAGAGGGGTCCATTGAGACAATATGCCATTATCTCTAAAATAAACATAGAATTCTTGACTTAAGTATTCACCACCTTAATCTAATCAAAGAATTTTAATACTCTTGCCAGGTTATTTCTCAACTTTATTTCTGAATTCTTTGAACTTTTCAAAGGCTTCAAACTTGTACTTCATTAAGTACAAATGCCCATATCATGAATGATCATTGATAAAGATAACAAAGCATAGTAAAAGTCCACATGCATGTGTTGTTATTAGACCATATACATTTGGATGTATGAGTTCCAATAACTCACTTGCATATTCACCTTTCCAAAAAAAAGGTGATTTTGTCATCTTTCCTAATAAACAAAACTCAAATGTATCATATGATTCATAATCAAATGGACCTAAGCTGCTTTCCTTATGTAACATAGTCATTCATGTCTCATTTATATGGCCAAGATGATAGTACCATAAATAAGATGGCATTAGATATGACACCCTTATCTAATCCCATAAGGAAACCCAACAAGGAATGCTACAACAAATAAAAAGACATAACAGAACACTATGAAAATTTAAAACATAGATTTAGAAAATTTCATGTAGTTTTTGCACTTCTATCTTAAAGAAAGCACTTTTTATTTAATGAATTTTAAAACATGTTACACCTTTTAAAATATTTTGTATAACTAGGTCCTAGTGTGGAAAATTAGGCAGTATAATAGCTATATGGGTACTACCCAAAAAATTTTAAAACCTACAAAAACATCCTTAAATCATAATCATACATTTACCATAACTGCACAATGATCTAGTCAACAACATACCACATTCATATGAAATGTATGCGATGGAACACCTAAAAATCCCAATGTTACAAATAGTATTTCCCAGGATATGAGTAGTATTTTTTGAGACTTGAGTCACACTAAAGTAATCAAATGGAAATATTAATCAAAATATAACTTTAGGAAAAATTGGAAGTGAAAACAAAGTCATTAAGATGGTTAAAAATGACAAGTTTTTACGGTAGTGTTTTATAAATAGTAACTTAATTTCAGCTGAACCATAATATATTTCATTTTTGCTCAAATTGACCTAGAATCAATACAACTTGATACTCAAAAAATATAAATAGTTTATTGGTATTGGAATTAGAATTTTTAAAGATCAGGTAGTATTTTCTAAAAATCGGGCTAAGTTATAAAGTATTATTTTTATTGGTTTTTTCGAGTATTTCGAGCAATATTTTCTTAAGGCTTTAAAGTCATGATTTAAAAAGACTTTATGGAATTTTTGGAAATATTATTTATGGATTAAAATGTGGGGAGAAATAAATTAAATGAATGGAAAATGTGGAGATTAATTGTGGCCGTTAAATTACAAGGAGATGGAATTTGGACCACAAGATCAAGTGACCTATAAAAAAGGGTCAAATTGCCCTATTTTGGTCAATATATGAATAGTTCTTCTCTCTTCTTCTTTTTCCTTAGTAGACACCTCCTCTATAACTCCTCTCCCTTTCTTTTTCATTTCTCCCTCAATCTAAGACCTCTAGTCACTTTTTAAACTTCATCTCACATGGATTAAAGCATGAGTATAGAGAGAAAAGCAAGAAATAAGGTTTAGATTGGAAGAAATTTAGAGATAAAGGTTAAGATAAATATTGTCATATTTTTGAAGCAGTGATTCTTTCTTAGGTTTAATATTTTTCTATGGTTTTATAAGGGTTAAATAAGACACCTATAAAGTTGTATTGAATTTTAGATGAGTATTCAATTTTATATGAATTTTTTATTGCATGATTATTGTATGTTATATAGAGAAAGGTGATCAAGGAAAATCCAAAGGGAAAAAGAAGGTGTGAGCGGCTCTTTGGTGTCAAAAAGATTCATTTTGGTAGGTGTATTCAATGTATAATATAAATTATGTGTTTGTGTGTGAGTTAAAGTGTGAGTTGGTGTATGAAATTAATGTAATTCGTATGTTAATGGTTTAAATTAGTGTTGGCTTATTGTATGTAATTATAAATGTGATCACAAACATGTTAGTTTCGGTAAAAATGGATGTCAAGGAAGAAACCTTATTTTATCCAAAATGTATATAGAGATTGGGTAGACTCTATGATGATGGAAATAAGCTTATTATGTGATAATTGTGCTAGCTAAAGGCTAAGATTTATGTAATTGGTTTATTTGATTTTTATTTTATAAGATAGCATAATGTTCCTTTAAAGGCACTTAAATAGTATTAAATGCATATGGTTTGATTTGGTTATATTACCATGTCAAATTATTAATGAGATAAATGAGGTATATAATTACATGAGCTAAAGGCATGAATAAGTGAATAATGGTTGCTTGACATGCTTGGTTAAAATAGTCACCACTTGTGGAATGGGATAAAATAGTTTAAATGATGATGTTATACCATGATATGTTGATTTTATGGTTATAATGAGCTATATGGGTAAAATATGTGAAAAATAGAGTATTAATGGTTTATGTGAACTAAAGAAAAAATGTCCTTGTAATATGTGTATGTTATGGTAATATATAATTATGTATGATGATGATGATTTGGCATGATAACAATGATATATTAATGATGAGATGAATGAATGCTATTATATTATGAAAATAGCCTAAGATGAGGTAGTGGATACCTTAAGTATTCAAAGACTAAATTGTTGAGATATGGCATGATATGTTCTTGGTTAGTAGGTAAATAATGGTATATGGCATGATATAATAGGTGTAAAATATGAAAAAGGCTCATGTATGATATGATGCTAATGCATGGTAAAATGACATAAAATGTATTAACATGATAAAATGATTTTAGTTACCCCTTATCATCATTTATTGACTAAAAGACTTGTAAAATTCTTAAAATCTATTTTTAGAAGGTGAAACATAATTAAGAATGGTGAAGGCCTATATATGTACACAATATAGTTTTGATAGCTTAGCTAGCTAACTAGAGAGATTAGCAGCTGCTGGGGCACTACGATGCTTATTTTTAGGCCTTTGGCTAAGGTATTTACCATTGGGCTTTTACTTGATTTAGACCTTTAGGTTAATGCATCAAACCTCTAAGTCAACATATTAGACTATTGTGGTCAATTCTAGACCTTCATGGTTAATATATTAGACCTCATAGTTAATGCTATACCTTTATGGTATACATATCGGACCTTCGAGTCAACTCTAAACCTTTTCAGTCAATGATTCCTAATATCCAATTTTGGATTTCTATCACTTATATATAGGCATATGAAAGAAATAATATTACATAAAGTAATAATGACTCAACATATATGAGACACCCCTTACCCAATCCACTAACTAGATCTAAGTGAGAGATGACCCATGGGATACCCCTTATCTTACCTGTTATCTGTATAAATAGGAGATGACATGTTTATACCTTTACTACTTAACCCCTAAGAACAATTCATTATCTTTTAATAGCCCCTTAATGGGATATATATAAAGTGGATTAGACTAATTACTTTACTTCATTAACCTAAGAATATAGAACCCTTTTTAAGTGCATTATATTAAGGTTTGCTTTTTAGTAAAAATCTGATAGCATAATGGTTGTCTATGTAAAAACCAAAAATTTTAAACCTATGGAAAAAGCACTTCTATGGTATCTCATTCTCAATACATACTTTTGGATACTTTTAATCCTCCGCAGCACACTACAATCATTCATCCTATAAGGTATTGTGGTTATTTCATCACATGCAAATTACACATCCATAATACTTGTCAACATGCATCATGAGTGCATCTTATAATTTATGTTACCTTAATTATACATTAGTTTATTTATAACATGTATATACATTTTACATCTCCGAAGACACCAAATAACTATGCATAAGATTTAGCCCATTACCTCATATCTATACATGAGTACCCATGCTAGACTTGCTTTACATCACATCACTATCTATAAATTAGTAAATATAATAAAAAGGTATCTTGGCATACCCTATTGTACTAGAGGTTGCACCACTCTAATCACCTGCTATAACCTATGCATTGAAAGACAAATATGCTAAGCATATACTTAGTAGTGTATTCAAGGAAATATATATATATATATTAACATCACACATATGTAAGCACAAATCAAGAAATACAATTCAAACTTAATGGCATTATATGACCTAACCATAATTTACACGTGCATCAACCTTTAACATCTACATAATAATCAACACATTTAGCATCCATACATAAATGTAGAAATAAATGACTATAGTTATAAACTACTTATTTTATCCAGAGTTATGACTTCACACATTGTCATGATTTATTTAGATTTCTCACTTAGTAAGGGAGCTTATAATTAATTTATAGTGTACTATTAGTTTTATCCTAAATATTTTTAAGTTCATTTTCTCCTTGCATTAAGTTAGTTTCACTATGAACAAAGTAAGGTCCCTTTTTATGTGTAAACATTGATTTAAACCGCTTTAATTAAAATCACAAGTTTACCACAAGTCCTTTACCTTAAATTTCATACACTTTAATTACCCTAATTAATAATGTGTACCTATCTTAGTCGTAACTTATGGTTACCATATTTGTGTTTTATAACACTCTATTCCTATTTGAATCAAATTAAGTGAATTCTGTCATAATTTTTATGTGTAAACATTGATTTAAACCATTGATTTATGTATTGAGAATGAGATACCATAGAAATGCTTTTTTTTGTGTGTAATTATGTCATACTCATGATGTATGTTGACAAGTATTATGGATGGAGTGTTATAAAACATAAATAAGTTATAACGATAAGTTATGACTAAGGTAGCAAGGTCCTATTTTATGTGTAAACATTGATTTAAACCATATTAATTAAAATCACAAGTTTACCACAAGTTCTTCACCTTAAATTTTGTACACTTTAATTACCCTAATTAATAATGTGTACCTATCTTAGTCATAACTTATGCTTACCATTTTTGTGTTTTATAACACTCTATTCCAAGTTAAATTAAATTAACCGAATTATGTCATACTTTCTAATTTTAATTATCTTAGCTCAATTGAACACTTTTTCTCAGTTATTTAATCACTTAGCCAATACTTGTGTTTTTATACCCTAAATACTAGATAATAGGATCCAAAGGTGTGTAGGGGCCTGCATTTTGAACCTCAATAGCTGCACTTACCAAAGCATGAGTAATGAGCAAGGGTTCTCATCTAGAACCTCAACAACCATACTCCATCATAAAAGGTGTGCTAGTTTCCACTTTTTTGGAACTTTATGGCTACACTCATCATAATATAACATCATATAGCATAAAGTGGCCCTCATAGACCTCTTAATAATAGTGAGTAGGCCTAATAGACATCTCCATATCATGAGATGTATAGGGGTCCTCATATAGGACCTCGATAGCTACACTTCATCATAAAGAGAAGGTAATAATCTTGTGGGCCGGTGCCAAAGATGACACCGAAGTGTCCTAGTAGTTGCTAACTCCCTAGTTGATTAGTCAACTTATCTGTAAGTTATCTAACCAATATAGGTTTTATTATCATTTATGTGTTCATTACCATTTATCATTTCCTATTGTGTGCCTTAATAGTTTATACTCCTTAAATTCCATTAAATCCTTTAAAACATCACATTGAATTAATTATCCATATATCATCATTCCTTCATTTCACTATTAAGTGTGTATATATCCTTAGTCATGTATGTTTATGGCTATTTGCTTATCAGTCTATCCATTTAACATCCCACCTATTATATTTACCATTAAGTCACAATTACACATTTTGTTGTAAAATATTCCTACCATCAGCTAAACATTTGTATTGATCAATGTTGCTTAGTCCAATAAAATTAATTACTCCTTTAATTATCTCATGACTAAATATCTTATTATCCACCATTAAATCATATTCATACTTCATTAACTTACATCAACCCATTCGACCATAAGCATGAGCAATATATGTATTGCACTTACATTTTATTTATCATATGTTATATCATTGTATTTTCCTACCTAGAATAAATATACTTTAAATTATGTTTAAATCTTGCTATTTTAACATACACATGTTTTAGCCATTTTACCCTTCAGACTTATGTATCTCATTTCCTTCAGCTACTTAATCTAAACCTACCCAAATGATTCAATTAGGACATTACATACTCAAATTAAACAAAAACACATATTTTCACATACCTTACATACACAACATAGGCATGTCACACACACACATAAATTAGAAACTCAATAAAAACCAATGCATACCTCTTGGAAATTATTTATTCAATTAGGTGTAGATTTATGTTGTTTTATTAAGGATAAGGTAGTTAGTGTTTGGAGTTAACACCTGGCTCTATACCAAGGCCACTGATCTTTTGCCTATAAAGCGGTCCTAATTTTTGCCACTTGGCTTATTATCAAATAGTTTCAATGATGTAGACATGGGACCAAATAGTTTGCTCTCTATTTATTTATTTGGTTTTGTACCATTTATTTGCATACTAATGATCATGACTAAACATTTCTAACATTAATTGCATTCAAGACTAACCTATTTAATCTTGGTCAATATATTAGTTGCTTTTTAATAATACTACCATTACCAATTAGCCTTTTTTTTGGTTTTCTTGATTGGGTATTTTCTCTTTGATCCCTTAAAATTTTCATGAAGTGTCTGTTTTCAAGTTTTCAATTGATTGAGGTATCCTTATTTTTGCCTAAGCCACCCCTTTTATGGTTTTCAACTTAGTAGACTTTTTTTAGCCAAAATATTTCATCAACTTGTCTATATTCATAGGTTCTGAGAACTCATTACCTTTTAAATCTAAGACTTTGACACCTCCATGATTGAGTACTTTCTTCACCATGTATGGACCTTCCCAATTGAGCTTAAATTTTCCTCTAGGATCTATTAGCAAAGGCCTAGTTTATTTTAAGATAAGATTACTTTCTCGGATGGAACTGGGTTTGACTTTCCTATTATAAGCCTCAACAATCTTCTTTTGGTACAGCTGCATATAGTACAGACCTTTAAGCCATTTTTCATCAACTAACACCAGCTATTCATATCTAGCCTTCACCCATTTAGCTTCTAAGACCTTTAATTCTAAGACTACTCTAAGTGAAGGAACTTCAATTTCTACTAGTAATATAGCTTCCATTATATACACTAGTGAGTAGGGTATGGCATTTGTTGAAGTTTTAACAGTCGTCTTGTAACCCTAAATTGTAAACAACAACATTTCTACCCAATCCTTTTAGGTAAACATAATTTTTTGCAAAATTTTCTTGACATTTTTATTAGTAATTTCCTACTGCACCATTGGCTTGAGGTTTATAGGGGAAAGATTTATATTAGTTCATCTCATACTTCTACATGAGTTATTTAGTTTCACCTTGAAACTATACTTTATTATTTGAATCACTTGCTATGGCAGTCTATACCTATAGATGATATTTCATTCAATAAATTTATCTATTTACCTTACCTTTAATTTATTAAAACATTCAGGCTTTACCCACTTTAAAAAGTAATCAATTGCCACTACTATGTACTTATGATCCCTTACTACAAACAACCTTATTTCTCTTATTATGTTAATTATCCATATAGAAAATAGCCATAGAGAATAAAAGTTGGTTAATTTAGTTGGTGGTAAATAACTCAAATTGGCATTTCTTGAAAAAGTTGTAATAGTCTATCTCTATGGTTATCCAATAATACCCCAGTCTTATGATCTTATTTGCTAAGTTTCTCCCATTCATATGTAGACCACACACACCCTTTTATACTTTTGTTAGTATCTTCTAGGCTTTTGTTTCATCTACACACCTAAGTTAGACATCGTTGAAGTGCCTTTTATATAACATTCATTAGAAGGAAATGAACTAAGTGGATAATCTTTGTAGTACTTTCTTATCCCTTTCAGTTGAATGTTCTGGGTATCCCTCAGGCTTTAAGTATGTTTGAATATCATGTTACCTAGGTAAGCCATTGTTCATCTCTACATCTGTAGTGCTCACTATGT
The DNA here is from genome assembly GCA_948208565.1 of Hura crepitans. Taxonomy (NCBI): domain Eukaryota; kingdom Viridiplantae; phylum Streptophyta; class Magnoliopsida; order Malpighiales; family Euphorbiaceae; genus Hura; species Hura crepitans. The sequence goes on from CANXYI010198105.1 coordinate 8,474, forward strand.
TGGTGTATGTTGGAAATCTTAACTTAGTAAAGTATATTGGCTTACAAAAGTCTTTCTTAGTGAGATCGGCTACTAATATTAGGGTAGCTAGGGCATCGATTACTTGATTTTGTTCCCTTAAAATGTGCTAAAAGGTGCATCTATCGAATGCCTTTAAAAGTCTATGATTATTGTGACATATATTCTTAGATTCTCATCTTTGACTTCCCAGTTTCCTTTTGCCTAATTTATTACTAGCATAGAGTCCCTATATGCATCAATAGTCTTTGCCCCTAGTTGGAACATGATATCGATACCATGGATACATGTTTTATATTCAACAACATTGTTGGTGGCTAAAAAGTCTAACTTCTTTGCAAAGAACATTTGTTCATTTTATGGATTGATAATTAATGCATCAACATACTCTTTTTTGGTTCACTACCTTATCAAAGTTTGTCTTCCATCCTTCTTGGGATATTGCCCCTAAGTATTCATTAAGAAATTCAAACTCTTCCTCTTTGCTCTCAATTAGTTATTGTGCTAAAAAGACAGCTACTGCTCGCCCCTTAATTGTCTTTTTGGTCACATAAAAGATGTCAAATTCTTATAGTAAAAAGATCTATATACCTATTTTGCCCATTAGAGATGGTGTAGTTTGGAGATACCTTAAAGGGTTATGTCTTACTACCACCTCTACTTTATATGACTGAAAGTAATGACAAAGCTTTTTAGAAATCCAGAATACTCCTAAGCATATCTTCTCTACTTCTGTATAATTATGCTCACATAGGAGTAGCTTCTTACTTAAGTAATAGATTATATACTCTATTCCAAACTCATCTACTTGTGTAATGAGGGCCTTTATAGAGGTTTTTTCCACTACAACATATAGAGTTAAGGTTTTCCCTAGTTTTTGGTGGTTTCAAGACTAGAGGTTTAATTAAATACTATTTGATAGTTTCAAATGCCTTATGACAATCATTGTTCCATTCACATAGTTGGTCTTTTTGTAGTAGCTTGAATATAGGTTCACAAATAGTTATAAGCTTGGCTATAAATCTGCTAGTATGCTACAATTTTCCCAAGAATCCTCTTATGTTTTTTCCATTTAAGGAGTGGGAATTTTTAGGATCACCTTCACCTTATCCTAATCTATCTAGATACCATTCTTGCTAACCACAAATACAAATAACTTCCCCAATGTTACTCTAAAGATGCACTTATTAGGGTTAAGTCCCATGTTGAATTGGTCCAACCTTTGGAAGAACTTTTCTAATACTTTGAAATGTCCTTCTATTTCTGTAGATTTAACCATTATGTCATCCATGTGAACTTCTACCTTCTTAGGTATAATGTCATAGAAGAGTTTGATAGCCATTTTTTGGTATATTACTCCTCATTCTTCAATCCAAAAGGCATTACTTTGTAGCAATAAGTCCTCCATTTTGTTATAAAGCCCATTTTGCACTTGTCTATCACCTTCATGAGGATTTGGTTAGACCCTGAGAATCCATCAAGAAAATAATACATAGCTGCCATGGCTATGTTATCTACCAACATATCAATGTGGGTTAAAGGGAAGCCATCCTTGGGCTATGCTTTATTCAAGTCTCGGTAATCCATACACATCCTAATCCTCTCATCTTTCATCAGGTATAAGGATAATGTTGGCCAACCAAGTGGGGAAGACTATCTCTTCAATACCTCTAGTAACTTAATGACCTTTTCATTTACTTTCTTAGCCTATTCTGGTATCATTCTTCTATGCTTTTATCACACTGGAGCAAGATGGTCATCGATCAGGATGGCATGCTTAGCTACCTCTTAATCGATGCTTGGTATCTTTTAGTAATTCAAAGCAAAGATTTTTTTCTTATTTTTTCATTAATATCTTAATTTTTTCTCTTTCTTTGATAATAGTATCATAGGAAATTAATATATTTTTAGGATGTTCATTTGTACAAAGATTAAATGGGTTAGTTTTATTACATTTAATGTCAAAGATGCTCATTTAATTACAATTTGAATCCATGCTACCATCAAGAAAGACATCACACAATTAAGCAAACTTCTTGTTCACTTTCATAGAAAGACAATTGTTCACCTAAAAAAGGTCAGATAAATACAACTCATTAACAAATAATTCACTAACTAAATTAAGTACATCTTTAGCTGCAATTGGATAAATCTCTTTAGCAGTTGTAATGGTTTGAAATATCTCCTTCTCCTATTAAACTTGCTTTAGATCCATTGACTCTAAATCTATGATGTCTATAAAGATCTCAAATCTAGGCTTGTAGGAACTGACTACTATCATTGGCTTTGGAGTTTTATCATACTTGGTCTTTCATTGCTTTATAAAATGATCACTCAAGCTATTCCTTTTTTGCTTTAGGCTACCTTTTAGACTTGGGCCATATCCTAACCCTTTAGTATCTTTTTAACTTCTGATCTTTAACGGCTCTATTATCCCTTGAAGGTTTTTGCCTAGATTAGCCCTTGGTAGGAAATTAATCATTTTTATGATTTTGGATACTATAAGGTTCATATAATCCTCATATATACTAGCAACATGAAACCCATTGAATGGCTGATTGGCAATGGTAAGGATAGATATTGCATGATCAATTTTAGCCTTAATTTTGATTATGCTACCTTTATGAGGGAATTTGATCATTTGGTGTAGTGTAGAGGGGCTTCTACTAGCTTGTAAAACTAAGAATGTTAAGGATTGTAAACTCAACTTCATTAATAATCAGCCCTGCCTAAACCTTAGTAGTGAAAGATCCATTAGCTTGCCATCTTGTATCATCATAGGCTTTAATGGTGATACTGAAGGGCACTAAATCTTCCTTTTTTTTATACCTAAGCCTGCAAAGATCTTGACTAGGCACACATATTATGATGAGCCATTATCTACCATAGCACATCCTATATTTTTCCCATTCACCTCCATTAATGAAAAGTGGTTAGTTATGTTCCCTTCTTTCTAGGGGCAAGTCTTCATTTGAAAAGGTGATAAGCCTAGTCTTCCAAGTCTTTATAACTTAAACTAGTTTATTAGGGGTAATATTAACGGATACTAAAAACTATACCAAGGCTTCAACCACTTTTTACTTGTGGGCTTAGGAGGACATTAGTAACTCCTAGATGCTGATATAGGGTTATGTCTTCTTAAGTTGTTTGAGCACCTTATTGTTCCCATTTTCTTTGACTTTAGTCTCTTTTTTAAGAAGGATCAGACCATTTTTCTCAACTCTTTCCACCATTTCTCCTTTAACCTTGACCTACTCTCTCTTACCCACTTTGAGATCCTTATCAAAAGATCCATCCCAAAAGTTTTTGCTCTCTCTAAGCTCACGTTTGCTATCACTATCCCTAAAACTGGTTAAAAGAATAGCCTCATTTACTCTCACCCCCTCAGTTATCTCATAGTCGGATCTCTAGATATCCTTTAGCGTGTACTCTTTTAGAAATTTAAAGTGAAGAAGACATAAGTTTTGATGCTTGAGAGGTGTGCTCAAATTGGCTTCTAAGTTAGGTATGTATTTAAAGACTATAAGATCTTGTATGGCATTCTAGAGGAGCTAGCAATTGTCAGTAAGATGGCCTGTTCTTTGATTGTAGGCATAATACTGGTTATGCTTATGATTGGAAGGCAATAGACCATTTTATGGTTGTGGTGAGAGAGGTTGCAACTTTCATTCTTTTACTAGCTTCTTT
>CANXYI010198131.1:0-10251 GCA_948208565.1 Hura crepitans
TTATTGTTGTTCTACAGGCCTATGATCTCTAAAAATTGACATATAAGTGAGGTGATACTTTGTTATCCCTAATTTAGTTTAAGATGAGTAAGCCATTATAATGATACATGTGATGTAGAATTAATTCCTATAGACATATTAAGCATGTTATATTGTGTTAGTAAGCATTAAACAAATCTTATTATAAGCACAGTAAAGTCTACAAGGACCTAGATCCTTTAGGCACAAGTATGATAAGTTAGTCTGCACGGACTTAGTCTCCTTATGTGAACACAAAAAGTTGGTTTGCATGAACTCATATCCAGTTAGCATGATTCTATGTTTTAAGTATCTTGTTATATGCTAATTGGTGATTGTTAGTTATTCTACTTATATGTTGATATCATGTGTAAAAGTATGTATCATACTAATGAATTGTAAAATAGTCCACACGGACTCTTAGTCACGAGAACTGTAGTCTGCACGAACCTATAGATGATGAATTCTATGATGGTCCTCTAAAATATGCTTTGTTTACATAATTGATTGTTCCTAATCCACATGTCTTAAATATGTTTGTATTCTATTTATTATATGTTAATATTCATATGACCTTAATTTAACATCGTTTGACTTTTTTGTCTTTTGAGTTGTTGATTGGATTTGGTTGGTGGATCGATAGTTGGGATGGATATGACTTATCCATGGAGATAGTCCGCACAGACTAGTATTTGACCTTTAGACCGTCCGTGTGGACCAATTGAAATAAAAGTGGGACCATTTTTGTGCTATAATCTATTCTTTTTGGTTATGTACTTATTATGTATTTTAGCTTGTTTTGGGTTTGTAATAGATAGTTAATAACTTACTTTCCATGCTAAACCTTAACTTTACATCAAAATGTTTTTCTACATAATTAATTAGTGTTTTCTAGTAAAATTGATTTAAGTTTTCCTTAATCCAAATTCAATGAAAAATATATTTCAATAAAGACTAATCTCCCAGAAATGGGACTTGGGCAATTAAAGCCAATTCCTATGGAATTACGAGTAGTTGTCAGGTCAAATAGCAACTAACGAATGACCTACTTTCTAGATCTACAGAGATGTTTGTTATATTCTTTAAATATTTCACTTTACTTTATTTATATAGAAAAGTGATATCATTGAATTAAAAATAATGCATGCTTGATTGATAAGGGATTGATAAATATTACAATATACATGGACAATTTATTAAGGGCATAAATAAGATCTAAAATTTTAAACCATTCTAGTACAAAAGATCAACGGACTTAGTGTAGAGGCTAGGTGGTAACTCAACTAACCACTCTCATCCGTAATAAAAATATCATAATCTCTACAACATGTTTTGTTGTTAGGATTATTCTCCTCTCAAACTTATGATAGGAAAAGGTTAGGTTTGAGAAAAGAGTGAAGTTGTGAAGTTTTAGGCTAGGTTGGGATAATGAGAATAAGATGTTTCATAGAGACAGAGGTAAAGTTATAGTGATAAAAAAGGCTAAGAAAGGTATTGAGAAGGAAGTTGAGTTAAGGTGAAGAATGGTGAGGCCAAGTCTTGGGTGAAATGCCAATTTGCTATGGAGGGCATTTAAGCTTGTGTGGCTAAAGAGTGAATGATTATGATGAGTGAGCATGCAAATGTATGTGATTGTAGAGCATGGTACTCTTGTTATTAGCCAGTCCGAAGATTTTCCAACTAAATATTTTCTCTTGACCTCTAATTTTTCCTAGACTGCTCTTTGCAAGTTTTCAATCTAGATAGGTATGCTTTAATTTTTGTCTAGGCTGCCCTTTATAAGTCTTTAACCTAGCAAGCTTCTTTATTCTTTTGATTCATTTTTATATTTTTTTGAATTCAACTTATCCACATTTAGTTAAGACTTGGGATCTGATTATTTGATCAATTGAGTTTAGACTTAAACCTTTGAAATGGCTGGATATGTTTTAAAGCTAATGAACTTTTGTAAATTGTAAACCCAGAGTGATATGTCTTGAAGCTCACATATTTACAGGTTAATAGAGCTTTTAAGATCAATAAGTAGCTTACTGTGGATGCTAGCTTCGTGCCCCTACCAATTTTTTGAATCTTTGTGCTTTTACTGTATATTGAATGTCATCCTTTGACCTTTCGAGTAATGTATTGATGACATACCTATTATTAGCCAGTCCAAAGATTTTTTGACTAAATATTTTCTATCAATTTCCCTAACTTTTGTTTAGGCTTATGCCCTTGATTGATCAGCCTAGTGGGAATTAGAAAACTCTTTTTTTTCATGTGAGAGAAATTATAGTTGAAAAGAGAATGCTCAATTGTTTAAGCCTTAAATGTAAATTTTCCTATTTTTGTAAACCTTTGAGTTTTGACATCTAAAAGCTTTTGACCTTTAGATTTTATGTGAGCAAGAACCATGAAATTGTCGTCTTTTAGAATTGTTCATAGGTTTTGAAAGAATTGATTAGACATAACTCCTTTTTTTTGGGAAAGTATGAATTTGTTGATTAATGTTTTGAAGCCTACTAAATTTGGGCTTCTTTTAGGATTCGAACTAAAGGCCTCCTTTTGAGTGTAGTTGCCCTTAGCTTATTATTCCCTTTCTCTCATCTAACATTTAGGGATATAACTCATGCTTTACAAGGAAAGATTAAGGTTTAAGCTTTAAAATTGTGTGTAGCGATGGTGAGCCATCATGTATTGTTTGTAATAGATATGGATTAAGCTAGTTTTGTTTATTTCTTTTTCTCCTTTTTTTTTTTGGAATTCTCTCAACTCACTTTCAAGAGTATCGTGTTATACAATCATTATGGTACACAAAGATGCTCAAAATGATTTTTTTATTAAAGCTTAATTGTTCTAACATAAAAGTAAGAAAACAACTAAAAAACAAAGATATCCTTCACATCTTCATTAGATCATTCCATATCCTTGATTGGTGTGATCTTGTAGTCAGTCAAGAGTTGGTTTATGAGTGATCTTTAGGGTAGGGTATCATGCTATGGTCTATCAGATCTTGGATGGCTCGATAAAGGGCTTTACAATTGTCAGTTATATGATGAGTCTTTTAATAATAAGCATAATATAGGTCATGGTGATGGTTATGTGGAAGTGGTAAAGAATGATGTTCAGGTATTAAGGGTTGGAGAAGGTTCTCTTTTTTTAATTCCTTAAGCATTATAGGCAAAGATTTATTCAGATAAGGAAGTTTGTGGGAAACCTTCCATGGCCTAGTTGCTTGGTCATTATTTGCCTTTATGGTCAAATTCATACCGGTCAGGTTCTTTAGAGTGCTTTATTATTAAACTTCAAACTTCTCTTACATCTTTTCTTCTATGAGTGCTATCATTCTTTGTTCTAATTCTACCATTAGTTTGTTAAACATGCTTCTAGTAACAAATTGACTTTTGCCTTTGGCTTTAGGTTTGGTTACCATTTTTTTATTGTAAAGAGTGTTAAAGGAAGCAAAAAGAGTTGAGTCTTTTTCTTTGAAGAGCCTAAGTGAAGGATAATCCTTTTAGTTAGCATGATTTATTTGTTTAATATGATATGATCTATCCTTTAAGCATTAATGATGATATGTTATGCTTAAATTACATGAATGATTGTAAGATTGAATGTTAGCAATACATGTGATATGTATATGATGTGCCTAGACATAATGTGGATTATGTGTGGATTATTGTATGACAAGTGTATGCAAGGGATGTAACTTTTTATGATTCAAATGCATGTGATATGTATATGACATTCCTAGACATAATATGGATATGTGATTGATGTATGTTACACTTATAATAAAGTCTACATGATAGATGATATGTGTCTACTAAATGTCATTACATGTTGAAGTCTGCATGTTATTCTTGTTAATGTGATACAAGGAAAATGCTTAATGCATGTGTGGATGAATAATACATGACTAAGCCTATGTAATATGCATTGAAGCATGAAGTCATAGTGTCTAGTAGATGTATGCATGATGTATGTGTGTGCACGTTGTTACATTTAAGATGTCAATGTTTGATTTGTAGCGATATATGATTCCTAGTGATGCTTATTAGATATTGTTCCATCTTTCAAGAGTGAGTTTTAAATGTTGATGTGATCAAGGCTTTTCCCCTTTTTAGATTAATGTTAAAATATATTTATACAAATGACTAAAAATAAATTCTTTACTCTAATTTATTGAATGAAAAGTATTTAAAAAGATTATAAAAGCTCATGATTAAACTAATAAAAAGGACAAAGGGAGCTTTTAAGCTTTTAGATTAGAAACCTACTTGGCCTCAATGAGATCTTGAATGGCATAATGGAAAGTGGTGCACTTGTTTGTGAGATAACTTGTAACTTAATGGTAAGCATAATATAGATCAAATCCATGATTAGATAGAGGAGGATCAATCCTCAACTTGGGCATTAGTGGTAATAGTTTTCCTTTTTTTGTGAGCTTATTCAAGAACTATGATAGGGGTTTGCCTAATTTAGAGAACTGGCAAGTTCTTACCATGTTAACATTAGTGGCTTGGCTTGAATTATCATACTAATGGGCGGGTTTTCCCATTCTTCTTGAGTCCTCTACTCTAAAATGCTATTTCAAGATCAATAGCTATGTCCTTGACTATTCCCATGTGGTAATGCCTTTAGCTGAAAGCCTAGTATTCATATAGCTATTCACATTCTTGATGAATATCGTGATTTTGTTGATATCATCTAGCTTGTTTCTCATTTTAAGCACCTTATCCCTTCATCATTCCAAATATTCAAAAAATGTTTCATCAGGTTTCTAGTGCACCAATTGTAAGTCTTTGAGGGTTACTTCCATGGTTGTGTTGTTTGAGTATTGCTTGTTGAATGCACAAGCCAATTCTTCCTAGTGTACTTTAATTTCTTTTCTAATCTATGGTACCAGTCTAGTGCTTACCTAGTTAAAGACATACTAAATAAGCACACCATTTATGCTTTTGATAGGTTGGTCAACCTTATGGATATTGCATACTCCTCCAAGTGAGTCCTCGAGTCAGAAGTGCCATTAAACTTATTCAAATTCGGCATCTTGAATTTATAGGGCATGGCATAATTAAACTTTAATTTGATTTCTTTGCCCCCGGTCACTAGGTGACTCATGGCCTCTTGCTTTTCATTTTGTTCTTTGATTGGATCCTCCTTATCATATTTGGATGGTGTAACTTTATTATAGCTAGGTTTAATAAGGGTATTTCTTTATTCCTAAGTTACTCATCAGCTATGTTTTTCTTGAAATTTTTTGTAGCAAAAGTTTAACCTTTATCTTGCTGGGCATTCATGCTAAAAAGTGCACTAGTTATGACCACCATCATCCTTTTCTCCATATCCTGAAGGTCCTCATTTAGCATGGTCTTTAACACTAGTTTAACTCTAAGCATAATTGCTCTTTGTTTGGTAGGTTATAGATGGATCAATGGTGGCTACAATACAAAGGGTTAGTAATGATGCATGATATGTGATGTGTGCCTTATTCAAGAATGATGTAAATATATGGATACATGAGACAATGTATGAGAAAGAAATTACAAGATGATAGCCTTTGATGTGTAGTATATGCTTGGTGAAATGTACGAGTGTTTGGATGGAAATGTAAAAGTTTATGAGATACAAAGAAAGATACATAATTTAAGTTACATAGTATGTATAGTGTTATGTATGTGCATTAAAACATGATATACACATGGTACATAAAAAATAATAACGATGTAATGTTTATGTTATTTAGTAAGTACATTATGTATGTGTATACAAAAAAAAAGTACATGTTAAATGTACAAGTATAAACATAAGCAATAAGCCTTCCAACCTTATTACTCCCATACACGAGGTCTTAGTCATTCTTCCTAGGTGGGGTTACCTAAGCATCATTAAGGGATGCATAGGTTTGAATATGGGCTTAATTAGGCCCAATGACCTCTCATATTTAAAGAGCATGTAAAGTTAATGGCTTATAACATTTAAGTCTTCTTTGAGGTCAAACTGGGTTAGGCCCATTACAGATAAACGGAACAATGGGCTTGCCCCCACTTTAAATAAAGTTAAATGCAATAGGGCCATCTAGCATTCAAAATGTAATCATAATTTCTCAAGGTCATTCAACCTAGGGGAAGTTGCTAAGCTTGACTATATGAGCTCATGGTTTGGTCAAAAGGGCTTATGGCTCCCATAAGCGGTGGTCCTTCTTAACAAGTTTTTTCAATCAAGAAAAATGTTGATTGATTAGTTCACCTTTTTATATATGCAAAGGCACAAGATTGGTAAGTGACAGATATGTTAGCGCGTCTCCATTATTGAATGAAAAATGGAGCCATGGTTCACACACCATCCAGTGTAAAAAGGACACAGTTTATATAAGATGTAATGCATAGGATTGATAAAAATTAGACTATTAGATGGCATATTATTTAGGCACTTTTAGATTGTGATTCTCGATCCCTAGTGGAGTCATAACTATAGAAATTATATATTTTTACTAAGGACAATAATAGATAGTCGAGTCACCACTTTACCTCTACACTAGGACCTCTGATTTTATATTAGAAAGGTTTGGAATTCAAATCTTATTTATGCCCTAATAATATGCATTCTTTATATATTGTAATGTTTATCAATCCCTTATCAAGTAAGCATGCATTGTATTTAAAGTAGTTTTGTCACCTTTTCATGTATAAGAAGTAAATTTCCAATATTTAAAGCATACAACAAAGTATATTATATATCAAAAAAATAGGTCATTGATTAGTTCTTATGTGAACTAACAATTACCTATAATTCCATAGGAATTAGTGGTAATTGCCCAACTCCTTTCTCTAAGAGATTTGCCTTTTAAAATACATATTTATATGACTTTTGATTAGGAAATTTCAAATCTATTACATTATAAAAACACCAATTAATTATGTAGAAAATCATTTAATGTGAAAGTTAGGCAATTGACATGTAAAATAAGTTGTTTAACAAATTATTACAACCCAAAATAAATCAAAAGATATAATATGTACAAAACTAAAGGAAATAAAGTGAAGCACTTATCCCTTCTGTACATTGATAAGTTTGTGAAGACTCTATATAGCTCTAACTAGTATTCTTATAGACTACTGCTTATGATGGTTATCATGTTCGTATGGACCTCCACTCCAATGCGAATGGTCACTTACATACAACTCAAAAGAAGAGGTTTAAAGACACTAGATAAAAGATTCATATGAAAAAATAAAGAAAATGAGAAATAAATACATGTAAAACTAAAATTCCAAGTAAATGTCCATGAAAACTATGTTCCTTTTAAGATAGAGTCTGTGTAAACCTAAAGACAAAATATACAAGAATGAGACAAGGTCATCCATATAGACTATGTTCCTTTTGAGATAGAGTCCATGTGGACTATATAATAATTTTGACATATTAACAACATGTATTTTTGAGAATGAGATAATAATACAGCATGGCAACATTATAGAATAATATGAACAAGGTAAACAAGATATGTTAAAGTATGATATATAAGACAAATAAGACATTATTACTAAAAATAAATACGTGTGGACAATATATCATACACATGTATAGAAAGTAAGTCCATGTAAACTTTATCATGTTTACAAATAAGTCTGTGCAATTAAGACAATGATAACAGAATGAATATGATGTAATGGAAATTTATTTGTACATTATGAAACTACTTAAAATTATGACCTACTTATATGATCAAAATGGGGATTACATAAAATTTAATCCTTGGAGATCATAGGACCATAAAAACAATATCAAATATAAATAGAAGAGACCTTAAATATTACCTAGTGAATAAACTCTTCAAGCAATAGCATAAAGATGTAAGAGCATTAAAAGAATTATTTTAAGTAAGGCTACTAAGACTAATAGAGTGATTCCTCTTTGGAGTCCTCACTTATACTCACATATAAGTTTATTAGCTATTATGAATTTTATTCTCAGCCTCCTCCCTTCTTCATATGCAAGAAGGGTATTTATGGGCTTAGGTTTAAGAGTTTCCAATCCAAAGGAAGTAAAATCCTAATAGGATTAGGAATTGTAGTCCAAATAGGAAAATACCACTTCTAAATGATTTTATGTCAGCATGTCCATGCAGGCTTATACAACTTAGTTTATGCAGGCCTAGGTGGTATGCTTTCCTGCCAGTCTATGGGCTTTGGGATAGGTTTGAGTTAGTCCATACAGATATAAGTCTTAGCTTGTCCGTGTGGACCATGAACTTTAGGCTCAGTAGAGTTGATTGGGCTAGTACAAACCTAGATGGAGTGTGTCAATACGGACCCTATTTAAAATAGGTTTGTACAGACTTGCTTCATAAAATGTTTATGCCGTTTCTTAAGAGTCTAGCTCTAGTGATCATTATAGGCCTAAAAAAAGGTGAATGGGTCCATCTCATGAGGGCTTCACCCTCGCACCCCCATTGGATTCAATGTTGGCTTTGGGTTTTGGCCTATCAACCTAAGCCCTTTGTTACTGATACAAATTCCCATCTTTTTGCAATTCAAGTCACACCATGAGCTTTTCAAGTCGAGCTAAATTTTGAATACATAAGAAAGTCTTAGACCCAAAATTAAGGCGTCTACAATATGTAGCCTAAGAATTCAAAAATAATTTTCAGTTAGATTGAAAATTTTTCCTTTTAGTAAATGTTTTTCTAAATTGTAAAGGATATTTAGATATGGAATTATTTTGATTAGTTAGATTAATGAGACTAATTACCATATTTAAAATTTCTCAACATTAAGCATACATGGCATGTTAATTTTGAAAGAGTTCTAAAATAAACTAAATTCAATCAAGTGGGAGAAGAAGATTGCAAGTTAATTATATGCATTAAAAATGCATTTTAAGGGTGTATGTTTGTGATGATGACTAGTAATAGACAAAGACTAATGAGATTGATCTGCGTTGCATGAATTTTTTCTTTGGTTAAAAATAGCCTATATGTCTTAGCCTTTCTTTTATTTCTCTATTGCAATTCTCTTCTCGTATAATTCCTATCACATGTAATGTGAGGTGCTCTAAATTATTCATTAAGTAATTCGATTACATATGTAATGCCCAAAAAAAATCATCATTTTGTGAAAAGTACTCCCGAGCTCGATATAGTGTCAACTAGGACACTTAAGGGTCACATAATGGTCAAAAGGGGTATTAGTCAACCAAACATTGATCGATCAAAAAATTATGAAAACAAGTGAATTAAATTTTTTAGCAGAACCAATAAAATAGTTCGGGCTAAGAATTAGTGAATAGTGACTTCAATTGAGGCTATGCCAGGATAGCTCTAAGAAGTGCCTGGATGGACCTAAAAATATCATACCTTGAAGCTCAAAAATTCTAATAAGTCTATTAGAGAAGCAATTTTAATATTCTAAGGTTGTTCAATAAATATTCAAAATTTTTAGAACTACGTAGGTAAATAGTTACCCTTGCTCCTAAAGGAATTTTGACTTGAAATTTTATCACACCTTTCATGGTAATTATCGAGAATTATTGGAACTAGAATCATGATTTTTAGAGGTCTAGAGAAATTATTTGGAATTTTCAAAATTAAAAGGAAAATAAAATTAATTAGATCCATCCGATCACTAAGTGGTGTGATTGGGGCCTATACCTCACCAATACATATAGGTGTACATGTGTGTGTGTGTGTGTATAGGATGCAAGGAAGTCATATTCCACCTAAGCACCAAAGTGGCTGATGCCAACTCCTATAGCCACCCTTTCCATTTTTTTACTTATTTCTCTCTCCTTTGACCACCAAATCCCATAATTCTTATATTAATCTTAACCTCCATGACACCCGAAAGCTAATCTAACTAACAGAAATGGAAAAGAATGCTAAGAAAGGGAGATAAGAACACTTGATGAATAATATGTGAAGAAAGGTTTTAGTTTGGAGTTCTGTAGAATTTTGTAGCAATATTTGAAGGCAAACCATTATTATGCCATTGTGTGAAATGGTGTAAAATGGTGGAGGAAGATGGAATTAATGGTTTTGGTATGGCTTTGACATGACGAGGAGCCCACTGTAAGTGAATTTAGCTGAAACATGCTTTGTATTTTAGAGAAAAGTAGGATTGAAGTTATGTGGTTGTGCATGGAAGTTGTAGTAGTGTATGTTTACATGGTAAATTGGAAGTGTTATGCATGCTAGGATGAGTAATTTGAGTAGATAAGATGATGTGGATGTGTTTTTGATGTGCAAAGAAT
>CANXYI010198137.1:0-10701 GCA_948208565.1 Hura crepitans
ATTTTGACCCTTTTCAGGCCCGTCAAAAGTTTTATGAATAATATGCCAGTCATCGGACTCGAAATGATGACCCGCACCACGGGGAACATCAATCGGGTTCCGAATGCACTGTTCATAAGACGTCGACCAGCGGTCGTTACACTCTTAATCCTTCTCATCTAGCAAATTCAACTATTGGAATCTTTGTTCGACCCAACGGTCTCGGGAATCTTTGCCTCTATTACCATTCTCAACGACTGAAGCTTAATCTCTATTGGAAGCACCGCATCTGTCTTATACACTAAAGAGAATGGAGTAGCACCTGTTGAAGTTCGAATCGTAGTCTTGTATCCCTAAAGAGTAAAAAGAAGCTTATCAGCCCAGTCTCTATAAGTTATAACTGTCTTAGCCAAAATCTTTTTAATGTTCCTATTTGCTACTTCAACTGCTCCATTGGCTTATGGCCCATAAGGAGAGGACTTATGGTGTTGAATCTTGTATTTCTATAAGAGAGCCTTTATTTTTGCTTAAAATTGGACACCGTTATCTAAAACTATATAATGTGGAACATCATATCTACAGATTAAACTCTTCTCTATAAATCTAGCCATCTCTTTTGCCCCTAACTTCTTAAAAGATTCTGCTTTGACCCATTTTGAGAAGTAATCGATAGCCACTACAACGAAGTAATGCCCATTCAAAGCTATTAGATGTATCTCTTATGTCTATCCCTTATGCATCAAATGGCTAAGGAGATGATAAGCTATAAAGTTCTGACATTGGCACGTGTTTCAAATCTCTATACTGCAAACACTTGTGGCATCTTTGCATGTACTTCGAGAAATCATGGTTTATAGTAAACCAAAAGAATCCTTGGTCCATGATCTTTTTGGCTAACTCTAAACCATTCATATGTGTACCACATGACCCTGCGTGTATTTCCTCTATGACTTTTTCCACCTCCCTTTCCTCTAAGTAATAAAGTTGAAGACATTTACATGCCTTTTGTATAGGACCCTATATGCATTAATGAACTGAGTTGACAACATCCTCAATACCTTTTCATCCTTGTCTGTGGCTTCTTTAGGAAAGTTTCCATTTTCTAAGTAATTCTATATGTCATAAAACCATGGCTTGTCCTTTCCTCGCTCTATTTCCATTATCAGCTTTATCTCATAATAAGGCCTTTTAGAACTGGTAATGATCACCGATTTCATGATTATCTCTCTTAGATTATCCCACATGGAAACCAAGGTAGCCAATACATCTGCTAGTTGATTCTCATCTCTTAAAACATGATGGAAGTTGCACATTTCAAACAGTCCATTAATAGACCTTAGGTATTTTATGTAAGGCATTAATCTTTCTTCAAAGATGGTCCACTCTTCATTGGTTTGATACACTCCCAATGATGAATTCCCGAACACCTTAACTATTTTTGCACCAAGAGTCAATAATACTTCAAGTCTGAATATGTAGGCTTCATATTTTGCCATGTTATTTGTGACTTTATATCTCAGCTTTTTGGCTAATGGTAACTTTTCTCCTTTAGGGGTTACTAAATTCACTCATACTCCTGCCCCTTTGCTATTATTGCTCTATTAAAATACATTTGCCATCCTTAAACTACAATTGGGTTCAAGTTTTTATCTAGGAATTTGAACTCCAATTACTCAACTTCTAGCGAATGATTGGCTAAGAAGCTAGCCTAAAACTCTCCTTCAATTCTAAATTATCACACTAGTTGCATCAGCTACTGGTATAACGCTATCATCCCTCTTCACTATTAGAGATTCCCTCTGCCTCCATCTCTTTCCCTTTTTATGTGGTTGGTACCTTTGCTGCCTCTATCTATTTTCTTTTCTTTATCATTTTCGTTCTTTTTCCTTCATTTTTATTCTTTCCTTCTCCTTTTTGTCTTTTTCAATTTACCACTTCTTCTCTCTTTTGGCTTTTCTCTCTAATTCTCTTTTTTTTATTTTCTTTTTTTTATTCTCTTTCGGCTTCTTCCTTTTCCTATGTTCTTTTTTCTTTGCTTTTTTCTCTTTTTTCTACTTACAATAACAAGCTCCTACCGCTATTGCCATGGTGCTAACAATGGTGCCAATGCTCCCTGTTGCTACTGCTCTCTCTTTATTAGCTCCCCTGAGCTCCTTCTTGTCTTGCCTTCTCTTTCTATTCTTTTTATTTTTCTATCTTTCTTTTCTCCTTTTTCTTTTATTTTCTTTTTCTTTGTTTTCTTTAATTTGTTGTGTGGCTAATATTCATGAAATTAAATTATCTTGAATAAATTAGCCCTTTAATCCATTTTGTTTTTAATATTTTCAATGATATCCCTATTTTATTCATTTTTAATTCCATCCATTAAATTTTATATATTATCTTTGACCTCCCAAAATTTTGATTTCTATTCCATAATTTTCTTTGTATTTTTTAAGTATCAAGTTAAGAAATCATTGAGTCCATTGAAGCAAAAGCATAGTGATATTGGTTCAGCCATTAATATTATTATATTGCCATAAAATCTTTGATCCAAAATTTTAACCCTTTTTTAGGACTTTGTTTCCTTATTTAAAATTTATCTATAATAACTTTTTAAAATATTTACTTATCTAGAGTCTAATCAAGATTTTTTGGGTTCATAAATCTTAAGGTTTTTTTGGATGTTACATGATTTATGGAACTTTGAGATGAGATTATTGCTTGGCATGAGATTGTATGGTTTGAAGCCTGAGCTTTTGATTAATGATTTTTCTTTGGAGAATAAGGCTTTAAATGATGAAGATATATATGAATGTTTAAAATGTTTTCTTTTATGTTGAAATCTTAGGTTGTATCCCCAGCATCTATTATGTTATTGGATTTCCAACATAAGAACCCATCTTTATGAGTGCTTTCAATAAATGAAAGTGTTTCAGTGGTAATAAAATGTTCTCATAAAATAAATTAAAAATAGAAATTTTTTGCAACACTTTTTGTATGTTTTTATATCATATCTATACTTGTTATATGCCATTAGTTATGTTGTAACACCTCATTATCAGGTTCCCTCATGGAATGGGTAAAGGGTGTTACATGTGGACTACGAATGTAATTTTTAATTTTGTAGATCTGCGTAGACTTGTCATTATATTTTAAAACCTATAACTTTCCCTCTTTGTTTTTTATTATTAATATTCCTTTTCGATATTCTAGTCCTTTTACCTTTTGATGAGTTTTTTGATGATGACATGTATATTTTAGAGGGCTTTGTCATCTCCATGATGATAAACTGACCTAAAATGGTCTCTTTGATGAAGAGATTATGATTTTTAGATTCAACTCCAATTTCAATAGAACTTAACCACCATGCCTTCCCTTAGGCTAATTTTTTCCTTTCTTTCTTCTTTATTTTGCTCTTTTTTTGCTTGGGTTTTGCTGTTTTTGCCATTTCTACTATGTTTGTGTTGATAAGTTCACATAGCTGAATTAGATAGAGCAAAGATATTCTATGGTGGACTTTAGGATTTAGGGAAAAGTTGGTCCATATAGGCCTTAGTTGTAGGGTAATTTTTTAAAAGGTTATTTGTGTCTTGAATTGCACTTTAGTTATGTTCTATGTTTGATACCTATACAATTAACTAGGGATGTATTTATGGTTTATAGGGACCTTATTTACATCCCTTGGAAGTCTGTGGTAGACTATGCTTGATAACATATTTGAAAACTTAGTCTTTTTGCTTGTTGTAGTCAGTCCTGATATTTTTATTTACTATAAATGCTTTTTGGTTTATGTAGATTTTTGTTTCCTTAGTTATGAGTGTTTATGATTTCTATGAGCTTACTAAATTTCATGTGATTTATTTGTGTAGACATGAATTTGAGATTTATTATGCCTAAGCTTGTCTTTGCTTTTTCTTATTCTAATTTGTTTGCCTTTCCATCTTTCTATTATATAACCCATATGAGTTTTAAATAAGAGATCTGTCTATTAAGACTATTATTCATCTAATTTTTAATTTAGTGTTTAGCATGAGTTTTGAATAAGAGATCCATTTGCCAAATTTAGGTCTCTATTTGATTTCTAATTTAATGTATTATCTTTTGAATAGGTTCAATGGGCACCCATGAAAAGGATTATTCAGGTGGTGGAGGCCTTCTATCAAGCCATGGTTGCCGAGACTTATGAGCTTTTTGTAAGTTTCCTATGCCATTTATTGAAATAGAAATATAGAATTTATGGTTTATACATTTATGTAAAAATATGCATATGATGGCTAATGCATTGATCTTTTCTTACTTACAAAATGAGCTTGCCAAGTAAATGAAAGCCTTATAGGTGGCCCAAGAAAATCAAGATGCTAAAGCTCATCAAGAAGTTAGTGATCCTAGATGATGATGTGGACATCGAGAGTAAGGAGAATGATAGAGGCTAGCCCCCACTAACAACTATCTCCATTTTTAGTTTACAATTTTACATGAACTATGAACACATTATGACTTTTTCTTTTGTGTTTGGAACTTGTATACATACATTTTAATTTTTTTTTGTTTTTCATTAATGACCATATTATAGTACTAATTACAACTTTGCATTATTTGTTTCTATTTTAATTGATTTTTTTTTCAATCACTTTCATATGCCAAATGGACTAACCCCATATTATACTTCCTATGGACTCAAGATTTGTCCATTTAAAATATATAGGTTTGCGTAGACCACATAATGCCATGTTAAAATCGAGGCCCATATAGAGTTGCTTTTGGGTAGTTCATGTTGACTTTTTTTTTTTTTTTGCAAATTCTCCTATAATTGGTCCATGCACAGCTATTGGCATGCTTTTAATGCCAAACACTATTAGCAATAGGACCTTTTATGGTTTTTGAATATAAATAACATCCCATTTATCTTATTTCTTCTCCCATCTTCTTTGGAATCTTATTACATAACCATGGGCTCTTCTTTCACTTCTTAATTGTCATAAATTTTAAGTTCTGAGTCTTTTTGGGACTCTGACATTCTTGCCCCCTTTTCTGCCATAAAATTCTTAAAGAATGTAAAGATTGACTTTAATTTCTTATCAATAGGTACTTATTATTAAAATCCCATTTTCTATGTATTCAACTTCATTTTTCAAAAGATTGCCCCTATTCCTAAGGAATTCATAGCCATTATGAATTTTGATCATTCCATAAATGCCCTTGTTATCATTCTATCTTTTGAGGATTATTATTGACTATATGCAATACATGCTTTAAGAATATCATAGTTAACAGACTAAAAGCTTGTTCCTGGAGTAAGTTTTATTTCTTTGGAGTTTGTTTTAGAGTTTATCAATCACTTTACACCTATTTCTCTTGAAAAGGCCAAGTGCTTATTTTTATGCAGTTCAATCAATTATTTAATAATAACCCATGAAGGTACCTTCTCTAACTTTAAACTACTTTAAGTATTAGATGGGATTTGATCTAGAGGAAACCTATTATGTATTATCCTTGATAAGATTAGAAAAGTTTTGGATTTCTTTGAAGTGCAAGGTTTCAGATTCATACTTGGAGCCTACTTTTCTTATAGGTAAAAAATTTATTTTTGCCTTAATTTTTGCATAGAGAGCCTTATTGGAGTTTTCCTCCCATAAGTTATACCTTAATTTTTTTCTTAGTGCACTAGGAAAGGTTTTCATGTTAGTAAGCTTTGGATAACTTTTACTTAAATGGTGCAAAAATAGATTTTCTAGTATGATGCCTTTTTTTTAAGTATAGTTGCAAGAAAAGTTCAAGTTACTTTTAGGTCCTTTAGAAAAGCTTTGAATTTATTATGTGCCCAATCACATTGCTCTAGATGGATAGGGAGGAAATGTAAGAACAAGAAAAGTGGGTTTTATGGCATGGTGGTACCATTGCACATAAAATTAGATAGATGTGAAACTGGAGGAAGGTTTCTCACTTTACATTATCTTGCCATTCTAGTTATGTCCCATTGCTTGGCTTAGGGGATGCCACTTTCTGTATTTCTCACTAAATCTAAAGACAGTTTAGGATGAAGTAAAGAACTTTTAATGAATCTTTGGGTTTCTAACATGGTGCTTTAACTTGCCACTTTTTATGTTCTTTCCTTAATTTATGGTAGCATCACTTCTTACAAGAAATATGCTTAATCTAAAGGCTAGTTATATAGATACAAATGAAAATTAAAACATTTTGATAACAAGTTCTTTGAGAGACAACTAAAGTTTTTCATTGAAAAGAAAGAATGATGATATAACTTTTGCATTTAGAAAGAAATTATGTACATGGATAGAATTTTACCTAGTCATGGAATGTTCTTTACTAAAAGCTAACTTGCAATATGATAATTATCACAAAGCATTTATGGCATCATAGCTTGACTCATTTAAGTTTGGCATGTACATTAATTGTCTTTAATAATATAATCATTATCAGCTAGTCCTATTAAGTTTTCTTGGTTGGATATTTTCTCTCATTATCCCCTAACTTTTGCAAAAGGTGCATGTTTATAGGATTTCACCTTATCAAGGTGTCCTAAATTTAGCCTAAGTCACCCTTTTGGGGTTTTTAACTTAACAGACTCTTTTTTTATTTTTTTTTAGCAAAAGTACTTATTTAACATGTCTATGTTTATAAGTTTTGTAAATTAATCACCTTTCAAGTTTGATAGGTTGATAACTCCCTACTTAATATCTTTTTTACCTTTTATTGTAATTGGGAATAAATTTTCCTTTAAGATCTATTAGTAGTGGCTTAGTGTGCTTAAGGACAAGGTCACCTTTTTTAATTGTACTTAACTTCACCTTTAAGCTTTGGCAATTCTCTTCTAGTAAAACTTCATGTGATACAAAGCCTTTACTCATTTCATCTATTGAAATAGATTGCTTATATCATGCCTATGCATATTTCATTTTTGGAATTTTTACTTTTAATACCGCCCTTAGAGATGGAACTTTTATCTCTATAGTTAATACTACTTCTATTCGATATAATGAATAATAGGTATTGCACTTTTGAAGTTCTAACTCTTTTTTTATAACCCCAAAGTACAAAAGGTAAGATTTTTGCTTAATCCTTATAGGTAATTGTGACTAACTATTGTATGGGTAATTGTCACCTATTGATGTATTTATGAGCTGCATTTACTACTCCATTTGCTTGTGGCCTCTAAAGAGAGGATTCATATTGTTGTATCTAAGACCTCTTCATCAATTGCTCAACTTCTCCTTAGAACTAAACTCTATTAACTAAAATAATATGGTATGTGTAAAGGGAAAAGGTGTAACATTTATGGAATTCCCGATATTATGATGTTAAATTTTCTTAATTCAAGAATACATAGAGAAATTTTAGATTTAATTAATTAACATTTAGAAAAAAATTAATTATGAAATAATTATAGGTATATATGTACAAAGTGGTATTTTACATAAGTTAATTTAAAAAAGAGGACATTTTAAAAGATTAAAGAGAAGTGTATAATTGATTTATGCTAATAAAGTGAAAAGTTTTAGCAAAAAAGAGAAAATTCCCATTTTACCTATAAATAGGCCATGTTTGAAAGAGGAGAGAGAAAGCTCTTTACTTCCTCTTCTTTTCTTCTTGGCCAACGTAACCCCACCCCTCACCTTTTCCTTTTTTCTTTATTTCTTCATAAAATTGGGCGATTAATCCCATATTTCTACATTTTCACATATGCAAACTAAGATAATGAATGAAAATTAAAAGATTAAAGGTTAGAATTGAAGGAGAACTCCATGGAATTTTTGTCTAATAAGGTCAATTTTGTGTCTTCAAAATTTTTCTTCTTTTACTTCATTCTAAGGGGAAATTAGGTCTTTTAAGAAGGTAAAATACCTATAGGATGTATGTAACTAATGTAGCATGAAGAATTTAAGCAAGTGTCAAGGAAAACATTCTCCTCCATTTTAGTTGACCTAAACTAGAGAGATAGAGAGTAGATTTCCATTCTTTTGAAAGCTAAAGGATTAATTTTAGAGCTTTTATAAGTTGTTTATTGAGGTTGGTACTTATAACCTTGAGCTTTCTTTGAGAATTTTAGTTTGAGAATGCTTTATGACATGTTAATGCTCATGTATGGAGGATAGTTGAGAAATTGAAAATTTGAGTAGTTAAAGTATATATGTAAATGGCCACATTAATGTTGGATTTCTTAGAATGATATATAAAACTTGAAATTCATGTATAAACTAAAATATTGGATGGAAATATGTTGATGCAAGGTTTAAAACTTGTGATAAACATGTTGATAGGAATATATCCTTAATAAATCAAAGATGTAAATGTATTTGATGAAAACAAAGGAAATTGAACTTTATATGGGAATTGAATGAAAAGATGATATGTGTGAACCATGTTTATTAGGTATTAAATGAAATTGTGGTTAAAATAAATAAGCTATAAAAATGACTAGTAGTAATTAGTTAGGCCAAATGTATATGTAGTTATAAAATAATGTAAAAAGTAATTTTAATGTATAGGGCTTCTTTGAACTCAATATACAAATGGATAAATTGTCAAATTTAGTTATTTAAATGAGAAAAGACCAAAATGTGTGAAAATGGCTATGTTGGCTGAGTAGGCTCACTTAAAAATGTCGAGTTCCATTTGTAAGTCAAAAATTAAAAAAAATGATATCCTTGTTTCATGTTGAGTGTTGCTTTATTATATGTATGAACTATCAAAATGTAGATCTCTAAAAAGGAAATAATTGGTATTTTTTTATGTATGCCATGTAAAAAGGATTTTTATTGGAATAAAAGTCCATATTATGTGATACAGGAAAAGGGATACTTTTGACATGAGGAATCCATTTCACCATAATAATTGGAAAAATGATACATGAAAGTTATGTATATGTAAAAAGAAAGGTATGTATACTACACTCCTTTATAAGATTTGCATTATAAATATTATGCATTATAGATGCTAAGAAAGGTGAAAGTGATGAGTTATGCTAATGTAAGCATGAAAGCATGATATTAATATTAAATGCATATGGCGCATTGTTATTTGAATGAAATTTATGGTAATGAGCAAATGAGCCATGCCAATTGCAATTACACATTATTGAGTTATTTAAAGATAATGAATGCCCATTTTTACTTGGGAAAATGAAGTGGTCTAGGGTAGTTTGGCAATCTAAATAGAGGACTTCATAGTTTTGCCACCGTTTCTAGCCTTCACTGCCATCGCATAGTTTTAGCACCTTTAAGTGGGTGCTAGCACCATTTCTTATACCTTTTGGGTACTAGCATTTTGCATCTTCAATTACTATCATTATATACTAGTGAGCACCATCAAGATACTACTAATTTAGTATCCATCATATCGGTCCCTTATCCTAGCAAATTAAAGTACTCTAGGATAAAATGGATGATATGGAAAATGTATAATTTAGAAATGTTAGATGCTAATGTGATAGAGCCATATAATGTGTGAGCTAATGTTAATTATTTTACATGAATATCCATTTGTTTAAAGCATTACATTTGAACATTTGTGATGTTACTGATGATAACATATTAACTATGTTAAATAGAAGTATTTGAGTTTGTTGAAAGATTTAGCATTAACAACATGATTTTTTCAATATGAAAATGTGTAAATACTAGAATTTTATTGTATTAATACTATGATGCTTCTATTTTTATGAATCTTATAAGAAACTAGTGTGTGTGAGAATTGTTATTATAAATGGTAATATTTTCTCTTCATAGTTTATAGCTTAGGTAACTAAAAAGTAGTTATCTAGGTTAGTAGTATCAATTATAGTGGTTCATTATGCTGGTTCAATAGCCAACATAGGTAAAAAAAGGGATAACCAATAGTAACTACATCAGAAGCTTTTCTTTGTATGTACACAGTTTTCATAGCATGGAACATGTATATAAGCCACTCATTTTGAACATAATATGTAATCCTTTTTGTGTTTAGGCTTTTGAGCCTTTAGATTATGAATACGTAACTATATAGAAGTATTCCTTTTGGTTTGTACATATATCTTAGAACTGTAATATGTATATCTAGTATGTGTAAAAGAAAGAACACTATGATCATATGGTTATATATATATGTGTTTGTTCATTTAAATACTGTTTTATGTGTATGTGAAGTTATAAATGATGGATTCACATGATATAAGTGCTTTCTTTTATAAGAAAATTTTTGGTTTTAATCTCGAGTAATCATTATGATATTGAATTTTTGTGAAATCCTAAAAGTATTTCATTAATACAAGTTAAATGGTTTTAATTTAAGCTTTCTTATGCATTCTTAGAATCATAAAAGATTTCTCATATCTCTCTTAAAGTGTAACTACATAAATTTTTTTTGAAATAAAACCTTCTCTTCATTTACTTTTTATGTTTCCTCTTTGTGAATATTTTTACCTAATCCTTGATATGATGTAATGCATTGCATTATTATGGAATTAGATAAAGGGATTACATTTATTGGTATTAAAGCATATATTTAGTTATTTCTAGATAAGTGTCTAGAGATCATGAGCATGACTGTCATGATAAATAATAAGATGAGAATTTTAGGTTAATGTAGTTACTTCCTCTTATTTCAAAGCTAACATTAATCTTGAACCATAGTAACCACCAGTTGAGGTACCTAAGAATGTTAGCTAATCAAAAGTGTTGGCAATATAAAGCCATAAGAAGCAACTGCTCCATCTTTCTAAAGAATCTTAACATTAGACTAGGC
>CANXYI010198420.1:0-15498 GCA_948208565.1 Hura crepitans
GAATTTTATGAATAATAACCTAGTTAAAGCTGAACCATAAAATATTTTGTTTTTACTCAAATTGACCCGGGATTGATATAACACGATACTCAAATATTTCAAATAGTCCATTGGCATTGGAATTGGAATTTTTGAATATCAAGAAGCACTTTATAAAAATTGCATAAAGTTATAAGTGTTATTTTTAATTGATTTTTCTTATTTTTTTGAGCATGAGTTTTTTAAGGCATTTGAGTCTCAGTCTAAGGAATTTTATAAGACCCTAAGAGAGCTTAATTAAGGCCTAATGATGAGGGGAAAATTTTTAAAAGTATAGAAAAAAGGGTAAAAGAATAGTGGATATTAGATTAAAGAGGGGAGAGATGGGAGCCATTAGATCACATGACCTATATAAGGTCAATTTGACACTTCATTTTTATCAAAGTGGGAATAGTGATACTCCTCCTCCTCTTTCCTAAAAAAGTCGATGGCTTCTCCTTTCTCACCATTACCATTTTCTTCTTCTCTCCTCCATCTTAACCCCTCATTTTTTAGTTCCTAGCCATCTTTTGGATGAAGTCTAAGCATGTTATAGTGATAAAAGCTTGAAGCAAGAATCTATTTTAAGGGTTTTTACGCAATTAAAGGTTTGATGGATAGTAACCCCAAACTAAGTAAGTGCTTATGCCTCAATTGATATTTGTCTAGGGTGTTTTAGTGTCTCTATAAACATATTCTAATGTTGATTTCAAGTTTGGACATTATTAAAATTTTATATGGATTTTTAAAGATTTATTTGGTGTATGTATGTAGACAAAGAAGAGAGAGGGAAAGGTAAAGGCAAAGAGGTGTAAGGGGCTCCATTGGTATCTAAATACTTATTATGATAGGTGTATTTAATATAGTTTGGCAATTATATGTGTGTACATAAATTAAAGTGCGTGTTAGTGTATGTAATTAATGAAATTGTCTATGTCAATGACTTATATTGATCATGGTTAATTACATGATGTTATAAACATGACTACAAATATGTTTAAGTGATAAAAATGAGATATTATAGTTGATTACTTATAGAGGCCGAAACATGCATAGGGTATAGGTTGGATTAGTGATGACAATAATGGGGTAATAATGTGTCTAATTAAAAGCTAGATATAGAAATTGTGTTGATTTATGTATATGTTTTGAGATAGCCCAGTGGTACCTTAGAGGTACTTTGATTGAATTAAGTGTATATGATATGGTTTGGTTAAGTATACATGGGCAATGATTAGTAGTGAAAATTATGGTTTAGAATTGTGTAATCTAGAGGCATAAATGAGTAATTTGCTTATGTTTGCAATGTTGGCTAAAACATTGATGACTTAAAGAATAGATTTAAGTTGCTTGAATAATGAGATCATGGTATGCTATGATTAAATTGATCATGCATGTAATATATGCAAAAGAATGAAATGGGTGATCTAAATAAGAAATGTGTATGTATCCATACTAATGTTATAATGAAATAATGATTATATAAGATAATAATGATATGTTAATGATAATAAGATTAATTAACATTATCATGTTATAAATGTCATACATTAATATGAAGATAATATTATGAGCATAATAATGCCA
This sequence comes from Hura crepitans, assembly GCA_948208565.1. Taxonomy (NCBI): domain Eukaryota; kingdom Viridiplantae; phylum Streptophyta; class Magnoliopsida; order Malpighiales; family Euphorbiaceae; genus Hura; species Hura crepitans. Next base: position 1,606 of record CANXYI010198420.1, read on the forward strand.
TACCATTTGTTATAGCCAAATAGCCTAAAATGGAAGCGTGGGTGCTCTAAGCATTCACAAAGCAATTTGATGAGATCATATGTTGATGTAATACAAGAATGGTTTAGTATGTTAATGTTTGTAAATGGCTTAAGATAATAGTCATAAAGTATAAAAGAGGCTAATACAAGACATGATATTTAATGTGCTCATATGCATAGAAAAATGATATAAATAGTTTTAATATGATAAAACTAATCTTAGTTACCCTTTTTTGGTCATTTGTTGGCCAGAGAACATGTAAAACTATTAAAAACTACTTCAAAAAGGTGAAACATAATTAAATTGATGATAACCCATATATGTAAATAACTTAGCTCGAATAGGTTAGCCAATTAACTAGGGAGATTAGCAACTACTAAGGCACTTCTATGCTTATTTTTAGGCCTCTAGGCCACCATATTTGCCTTTGGGCCATTATTTGATTTTAAACCTCTAGATCACTATATCAAATCTCTAGGTCTCCATATTAGACCTTTAAGTTACCCTATTGGTCCTTTGTGGTCACTATTAAACCTTAGTGGTCACTATCAGACCTTTGAGCCACCGTTGGACCTTTATGGTCACCAATTCCTGATATCTAGTTCCAAATATATGGGCAAAGGAATAAATATTACATAATGTAATAATGGTTTAATATAAGATATCAAAATGACATTTCATTATGTGACATATGATGGGAGATTTTAGTAAGCATGAGAGGCATAATGTGAATAGTATGCTTTCACACCTATGTTGGATGAAATATATGAGAATGATTGTATGTTTTAACTCATGTAATGGATGATACACAAGATGATTGATTAGATGCTTGTACATAAATGATAAAATTAGTTATGCATAATATGAATAAAGCTCACATGAAGAAATTAGTTGAATGATTGAATACGTATGCATGAGTTTAAATATGCTTTATTGAATACTCTACTAAGCATTATGCTTAGTGCATCATTATTTTTGCAATCTGTAGGTTAAAGGAATAGATAAAGCTTAAAGCCTTAACAGTAGTGTGGATCAAGATACAACTTATTTTGGTATTTTGATTTCCTTTGTATAAATTATAAGATATAATCATGTTAGGCACTTATATATTGTACAAAAGGAACTGGGCCTAGACTTGTTTTAAAATGTTTATAACTTTTATCAAAACATATTTACTTTTATAATGTGTATCTAAAATGTTTGTGATGTTTCTTCTTATATTTATACTTTTTAGATGTATGAATTGTTGAGTATGCTCTATTGAGATTTTTGTATTGATCAAGAGGATCAAAGTATGTTGAAAGATGCTAAATGAGAATATAATAGTGTTTTGACGTTACAGGTTTTTATTCATTTTAGGGATAGCATCCCGATACAGCTATTATGCTACCAAAATTTTGACTTGATAATTTCCCAATTATTTTAAACTTAAAGAAGTTTTCATTAATTCAAGATTTTAAAAGTTCATACATGCTTAAATGTTTTCAAAAAGTTTTAAAATTATATAGTTTTTATATATATTTAGTTCAGGTATCAATTGTGTACCACTTCTCACTTATGTCCAACGATAGGATCGAGTGAGGGGTGTCACACTCTATGCTAGTGCAACAACCATAGGGTCTAATTAGGCCACTACACATACATACATTTACTAATACACAATTTATATTAGTGCAATAGGTATAAGGTCTAATAGGGGCACTACATAATCTTATATGGGTATAGTTGTCATAAGGTCTATTAGGATCACTATATATTTATTTTGGTACAACAACTGTAAGTTCTATTCGGGCTACTGTACATTTATTTATGCTACTGTAAAAGCTATAAGATCCAAAATGTGGCCACTACATGCCTTATGAGGCCTTTATGGCTGATATCTTGTTATTCAGTATTGAGATTATGTTTGTTAAATATGGGTTAAATAAGTGAAGAACATGGTTAATGATACCTAAACATTATAACAATAATTACAATAATAAGTAAAACATAGGTGGGATTTCATAACAAATATTATAGTCCTAAATTGCATGTAATGGAACTATGTTACTTGAATACACTTTTATAAGGTGATTATGAAGACCACACAAGATTTGTATTATTATTTTAAATATCTTATACAATGTATTGTGATACGATTGATTAAACACATTACTAAGTTTCAAGCCTAGCATATAACTATAACTATTCAAAAGAATACATGCATCTAACTAGGTAAAAGAAATGTATAATAACTATAGCCTTGTGTAAAAGAAAGAAAGATACATACAAAGATGATTAAAAGCAATACGAAAAATATAATTGTACCAAGTGGGATTTCAAAATAAATATAAGGACATAAGAACTTACTATGCAGAATTCTATATGAATTATAATAGTATTAGAATGGTATAGGTTAATTATTAAAAAATATATGAATTATTACTTAAGATAAGAGATAATAAAAAGTAAAAGCTATTACATACACTATATTTAATATGTAAAGAAAGCTTAAGATAAGCATGTGTAGTAAAGGCAAAGTAATAGTAAAACATAACATATTAAATCATAAGAATAATAGAAACTATTTAAATAGCACTTATGCATATAAGTATGTAAACATAAAAAAGATGAATAGATGGCTAAAGATTATAAGGATTTAGATAAATTATGTAATGGTAGGGTCAATTACAAGTTTTATCCTATTAGAATACACCACTGATCAAATTTGCTCAGCGTATTAGCTTCTATACTGATGCATAAGTTATAGATCGAGCTAAGCAAAGTAGTGGATTGAGTCCTAATAATGATAAAAGCTCACAAGCTAATTGTACTTGTGAGAAGAACCCACCACAAGCCTCTATATATGATGAAGCATTCATGTATGCGTCATTATGTAAATGTTAATTAAGGTACATATATGTGAACAATAGTTTTATATACATTGTTAATGAATAAAAATTTGTGAAGGAAAGTTGTATTGAATAATAGTTAAAAATTACAAATTTTTATATAGTAATTAAATGTATATGTTATCAGATATAATAGTTATAAAGACATGCAATATATGACCATGGTGTGTAAAATAATATGTGAGTTCAAATAGAATAATTACAATGAGATAACCAAATAAAGGGTATATATGACATAGGATAACAAAAAGTAGTCGAACCAATAATATGGCATCTTGTACTTAAATTGTTTACTAGTTGGGTATAATGGTGTTACCTTTAGTTGTTTGAAAGTAGGTTTAGGTGTTTCTGGGTGTAAAATGGTTACATATGTGTGTGCTTGTGCATTACATGTTAGCTAAGCTACTAGGACATCAACAAGGTTCTACTCATCCCTATATATAGACTCATATAAAAAGCACAAGTATAAGTTAAATGAGAATGATAGCTAAAAAATTTTAGTTATATAGAGTGTAAAAGTATAATTATAAATGTTAACAAGTTGCTTTCTTGTATTTGATAAAATATAGATAACACTAGTTCATAGGACCTCAAGAAGAAGTAAAAGTATAAAATGAGTCGTTATGAAATGGTTAAGTGGTAATTATGGTGAAATATTGATAAGTATATATAAGAGGACTATGTTAGGATAAGGATATGGTATTAAGGAAATGTTACTAGTATAATTAAAGATTCCATGATGATATGAGAGTAAAGGGAACATTTGAATGTGTCACTAAGGGATAAGGAGTAAGGTGTGGATGAACCCAGTGTATAAATGTAGTATTCAAAAATATAGGGGCCGATGCTCCTAATGTACCTATCAATTTATTCCCGATATTAAGGGCCATTTCATTGGCATGATACCTAAGGGTTGGGTTATGTATAACGTCATTTGAGCATTAGCATAAAAACATGCAAGATCATGTTACATCATTATTATTAATTTACATCATCACATATGATTAATCATAGCTTAATCATATACATATGCATATTACCTTGATTAAATGGGAAAACTTATGGGACCTATCTATATAAGTGAAACCTTTAGGATGAAGGTTATGATAGTTAAGGATAGACTAGAATAAAGAGAAGAATTATAAAGATACATGAAATCAAGATAAATAAAGTACTCACAACCCCTATAGAAAGTCCAAAAAGGGAAGTATACAAGTGAAATTTCAAGGATGAAATTTCCTAAAAAGGGGAAGAGTTGTCACACCTTAACTTTTGGATTGATTTTTCACAAGAATATAATTGGAATTTGAAGAAAAGTAGGAAATGAAATAGACATAGTAATTGAGTAGAATCAGTTGGTGTGAACAACAAAGTGAAAAACGACCAAAGGGTAAAAAAGGAAATATGTGAGAAAGCCAAGGGTAAAATTAGAAACATGTTTGTAGTGGCTAAGAGATGGATGGGACTTGTGTAAAGGGGTGGCTAATAAGAATTTGAAATGTGGAGTATATGAAAATGTGAAAAGAATGAGGTTCAGGAGATGATTTCGATGAATAGTGACACCGGGCTGTGAATAATACATCTCGGGCCCGAGTGAAGTTAACCTGACTAAGAGTTATTATAAATTATTTGATGAATTATGGTGAACTTTGAGGAGCATTTGAGGTCATATAAGAGGTTAAAAATAGAAAACAAAATCTAGATTACGGGTAATGGTGAATAGAAACCATTTTGCACTGAAACAAAAATTCAAATAAAATGCTTAAAAAAATTCAAAACTAGCACATCCTAATACTAAAATAATTTAAGGAATATGAAAATCATGTGACTCAAATTTTTACAACATCAGAGCTATTGGAAAAAATTGGAGAAATAGTTTCAATAAATAAATATTTATAAGATAATATGACTGGATTTTGTAGTGAATTATAACCACCCTTAGATTAAATAGTGCTAAGCAAATATAGGCCATCCAAGTGTGATAAAAGATGTCATAAATGATAAATATGACACAAATATTTAGATTGATATCTTTTTATGGATTAATCTCCACCATTGATCTAAAAATCAAGATTAAATCATAACCATCCATTCTTAAATATAAATACAAAAAGGAATTCATTTTTTAGGGTAAATGACACCTTCATTTCATGCTCTTCCTCCTCTCCTCCCAATCGTAGCATTTGTGTCAACTTTTCCTTCATTTTTTTATGAAATTACCAAACATAAATCCCAAATTTTCCATAACAAATCAAGAATTCAAGCTTAGGAGACTATTATTTCTCAATTGATTTCAAGAAAATTGATGGACAAATGAAGAAAAGATGGAGTGAATAATGACCATATTGGTAAGAGTTGGATTTATTTTCATTTTAATGTTTCCCATAGGTAAATTAGAAGCCTAATTTCATAATTTCAAGGTCAATTTAACATTAGGTAGGATAGTTGATTTTATTTGAATTTTTAATGAAATATGGAATGTGGGATGTTAGAGAAAATAAAGGATGGATGATGGAGAAAAGTGATGAAAGAGAGATTGAAGAGAAAAAGGTGGATTTATATGGATTAGAGCTTATAGAAGGTAAATGTATTCTAAATTATGAACAACGTATTGTTATATGTTATGTAAGATTTTGATCTTTTAATGTTGCCCTTGAATGGATGAAATGGATGGAAGGAATATGTTATTAAACTTATGGTGAGATGTTTAGAAGTAAGAAAGTAAAGAAAAAGGGAAGCAAAATTGAATTAGTGTGTGTATCCATTAGTTATGGAACATTAAAGTTTAAATTGTATTACGGAAGTTGTTATTTTGATTTGAATAAATTGATATAGTGGAAACTATTGCTAGGAGACATAATTAGGACTTAAAAGTGTAACGCCTACATTTCAAGGCTCTGGGAACATTGCCACAGGGTCCGAGGACTACACCTAGGGTGCCAGGTCATTTGCATATAGATCGAGGTAGTGGGACAGGTCATGAAACTTTAAGGTGCCTTAATTTGATGAAATAGGCAAAATTTAAAAATTTAACAAAACCAATAATTCATTAGGGGCTGAGAGCTACCCATCGGGACAATAAAATTTTTCGGGCTGGGATTGACCCAGGATGTGCTGAATGGACCCAATAATAGTGGACCCTGAAGCTAGAAAATTACATTGAGTCTAATGGTGAAGAAATTTTTGGAATCAGAGGTTGTTTGCAAAATCTCATAATTTTTTAGGTTGGCATGCAAATCAAGGCAGGCTAGAATGGTGAAATTTAGGGTGATTTCTTCTTTGGTTGTGATGAATTAGTACACACCTAGTAAATTAGGGGGTATGTTTTGAAGAACTTGTGAAAAAGTAGCTCCATTTCCTTGCTAATTTTAGTGGATATCAATGTTTATGATAGTTATACATGGGCTAAAATGTAACTTCAATATTGTATGATATGTTAGAATGAAGTTTATGGCCATTTTAGTTGTGAAATAATGGTGAAGTATGCATTTGATGTTGTTACTCGAGAGTCATTCTTAGTGCATTGTATAATGGTGGCAAGTAACCTATGACAATTTGTTGAAAATAAGTATGATTGTGGCATGGCTTGTAATTATGATTGAATTTTGATGTCAAGTAAAAGGGTATGGAATTTGAGTACATTTTTCTATTAGTACCTGAGAGTATGTATTAGTGATATGGCTTATAAGATAGCTTATAAACATGTTTAGTTTATGCACAATGTTAGTTATGAATTTGCCTTTTAATGATCATGAATTTTAAAGGATGAACATGACATATTAATAAAACAATAAGCACTTAAAATGTGATTTTACTTGGCTAGAAAGACTTGAACTAAATAATGTATTTAAAACTTAAGATAATAACTTAAAAGTGACTTCAAATAGGCTAATGAATGGAACCTTAGTTGTGCCTCTAGGAGGCTAGAATCAAACCATGTTTGGCCATGGAATTGGCTTAGTTAAAGATGGCATTTGTGCCTAGATTTTAGCCATGGAGTTGGCCCAATTTCAGTAGCTTTGATGCCTATGCTTTGGCTAAGGACTTAGCTTAGTTATAATGGACCTAGTGCCCAGTAAAATATTAAAAAGAACAGTGAAAACTGAATTGAAATTGGACTTAAAACAATCCCAGAAAACTGACTTCCAAAAGTGGTCAAAATGACCTATAACTATCCAGTTAACCTATACCTGAACCAAAAATGTCACTAGACAAGAAAGTATTAACTTTTCAAGTGGAAATGTTGTGATAAATCATACCATAAGGCATTTTGATTTTTGATCATAATAGACTAAAATTTTCTACTAGAATTTTACCCAGTAGAGCCAAAAAGTGGCTATACTAGTTAGAATAAAATTTCAAAGTACGAGATAAAATTTTTATCTGTCTATTTTTGACACCTAAATATTATAAGAATATTTGTTATCAATAAATGAAGTTAAATTAAGCTACTTGGCCCATTAGTTAGACACCCATTAGATAGGTTGACTAGTTAACTTAGGACTTTGTAGTTGCTAGTTCATTTTTAGCTGGAGAGATCTACGGATTGATCTCCATTATGTCACCCAGTCATTGATAGTATTCATTGATGGCTGGAGAGATCTATGGATTGATCTCTATTATGTCACCCAATTCTTGATAGTTTGTGACTAGAGAGTCTTACAGGATGATCTCCATTATGTCACAATCACTCATTGTGGTTAGGGAGGCCCACTAGCGGATCTCTATTATGCCACACAATTATATTTATTGTGTCTGGGGAGGCTAGAGCTGATCTCCATTATGGCACACATGCCGATGCAATAGTGTAGGTCTAGAATGAGGACCACTGCACCAATTTATTTTCCCTCTAGATCTAATGTCTTAAAGTGTCATCTTCCTAGTCAAGCTAAAGAAATTAATTAAGTAAATAGACTTAATATGAACATAAGAATTAAGCATAATGGGATAGTATTTCCCAAGTTCTGATAAGATGCAAGCTAGAGGATATTTTAGACATTTTGCATAAATGTGTTAGACTAATTACGGTAAAGTAAATTAAGTGTTAAGCAGAGGTGAATGACCTTTTCAAAAAAAGTAATAAAAATACAGAAAGGGTCTTTTAGTAATTTTTCACCCATGAGACAGATTAAGTGATTCTCACAAAGTATGCATGTTAAAAATAATTGTCCTCCCTTAAAATGATTTATCTGAGTCCAAAGTACTATTCCAAACTTTAGAAATACCTTAGGGGTATTTTAGTAAATTGGCACCCTAGTGTATAATTAGGTTATAAAATCAAATAAAATTATTCTTAAACTGCCCAGATAAATTAATAACATTATAACTTGATTAAATTGCTTTAAGTTCACCACTGAGTATCTCGTATTCTCAGCATACCAGTTTTGATGCAAAAGTACACTACAATGGGACCTGCCTCATAAAGCATGACAATAGTGATTTAGAGGATGTAAGTGAGGACTTTGGATGTGATTTTTGTACAAATATGTTATCCATGTACTTAGGTGGGAAATGGGTAGGCAAATGTATATAGGCTATAAACATGTGATGTAATTAAGTAATTATAACCTATTTATGTAAATGAAGCATTTATGTATGTTCTGTGTTGAATGAATAATTATATGTGATGTTAATGCTAATATGAGCCTGAGGCTTCATATTCAGGCTTGTTTATCTATGGCCTGAGACCTGAGTTCGATGTGTGATGATGATAGGCTGATGTTAGGCTGAATTGGGGGATCAGATAGGTCTAAGTATTGTGATTTGTTTATAGAAGTGTCATACAGGCTTGTTTAAAATTTTGGGATAGGACCCTGGCAGCCGTTGTGCTGCCGAATTTTTAGCTACTACCTAAGTATGATTAGATTTCCTTTGTAATGACTAAGTAAGATTATTTCTAACCTAAATGGACTATAAAAACTGACTAAAGTGATTTTGGAGTCAGATGGAATAATCTAGAGTGAAATTGGTAGAAGTTAAACGAATGACCTCATAGGAAATTTTAGGATGGGTGACCTAGCAGGAAGTGCGCCGCTTATTGGGTTTCTTCAGGAATCTAGTAGGGGTGTCACAAAAAGAACCTTATGGGATACTTGAAATAAGGTGAAAAATTAATGGAACATGTGAAACCCATTATGGCCAAATTATGCTTAAGTAAGAATAATAGGCATTTTTATGTTAATTATATATGTAAAATAATTAATTAGTGCAGTCAGATGAATAAATCAATGTTAATAAATTAATTAATTAAAAACACATTTTAGATCCTAAATTTATGAAGAATCCATAACATGCATGTGTATGTACAATAGATAAAATTATGAAGTTTAAGTAATTAAAATTGTAGAAAAATTGTATAAATGGGTTATTTAATGTGAATTATGGAAAAATAAAAATTTATAAAATAATTAGGTTAGTTATATGTAGTATAAAATTGAGTGATATTGTGACTTTAATTACTTGGATTATATGATCAAAGTGATGAATTAAAATGATAAAAAACATATAAGAAAAATAGGTAACATATAATTAAATAGAAATAGTTATATGAGAAAGAAGAAAAGTATATTTATATGCATACGATAAAAAAGTTTAGATAATAAGAAATTTAAAGCATAATAATATAGGTAGATTAGATATCTAATTTGGAGAGTAAATAAAGAAAAAAAGTGGAATTATGTACTAAAGATAAAATAAAAGTAATTATATAAAAAATGTTAATGTTGTTTATTTTGATAGGATTATTATATGTATATTTAATGACAATTTTTAATTTAAAAATATTAATGACAATTTTTAATTTAAAAATATAAGTATAAAAGCAGATATATTTATTCTAGGTTGTAATAAATGGATAATTAAATTAAATGTTAATAATTAAATTTATAAGATTAAATATGTGAACAAGGAAATAGAATGGTGTGGCAACTACTAGGACACTTTGATGTCCCACTGCACATACATACATTTGCTGATATACAATTTATGCTAGTGCAAAAGCCTTAAGGTCCAGTCAAGCACTGCACAATCTTATATGGTGTGGCCACCATAAGGTCCATTAGGATCACCACACATATTCATATAGGTGTAGCTATCGCAAGGTCCATTTAGACCACTACACATTTATTTATGCTAGTTAGATGTTATATGGTCCAAAATATGGGTCACTCTATACTTAATGATACCTCTATGGCCAATATCCTCTTATCTAGTATTGACATTATGTTTGTCAAATATGGGTTAAATAAGTGAAGAATAGCATTAAAGATATTTAAACATTATAACAATAAGTAAAACATGAGTGGGATTTCATAATGAATATTATAATCTTAAATTGCATGTAATGGAATTGTGTTACTTACATACACTTATAAGATGTTATGAAAACCATGCAAGAATTGTATTATTATTTTAAATATCTTATACAATGTTTTTGTGATATGACTAATTGAGCATGTTATAAAGTTTCAAGCTTAGCATATAACTTAATTATTCAAAAGAGTACATATATCTTACTAAGTAAAAGAAATGTACAATAACTATAGCCATGCGTAAAGGAAAGAAAGATACATACAAAGATGATTAAAAGTGATAAGAAAAGTGTAATTATACAAAAAGGGATTTCAAAATAAATATAAAAGCATAAGAACTTATTATACAAAATTTTATATAAGAATTATAATAGTACTAGAATGGTATATGTTAATTATTATAAGGTATATGATTAATACATGAGATAAGAGATATTAAGAAGTGAAAGCTATTACATACACTATATTTAATAAATAAAGAAAGCTTAAAATAAGCATTAGTAGTAAAGGGGTAAAGTAATAGCTAAACATAACATACTGAGTCACAAAATAAAGGAAATTATTTAAGTAGCATATATGCAAATAAGTATATAAACATAAGAAAGATCAATAGACAACTAAAAATTATAAGGATTTAGATAAATAACATAATGGTAGTGTCAATTACAAGTTTCATATTGTTAGAATATGCTACTAAGCAAATTTGCTTAGTGTATTAGCTTCTACGCTAATTCAAAAGTTACAGATGGAGCTAAGAGAAGCAGTGGATTGAGTCCTAGCAATGACAAAAGCTCACAAGCTAAATGTGTATGTGAGAAGAACCCACCACGAGCTTCTGTGTATGATAAAGCATTCATGTATGTGTCATTGTGTAAATGTTAAGTAAGGTACATGTATGTGAATAGTAGTTTTATACACATTGTTAATAAATAAAAATTTGTGAATGAAAGTTGTATCGAATAATAGTTAAAAATTACAAATGTTTATATAGTATTGAAATGTATATGTTATCAGATGCAATGGTTATGAAGACATGTAATATATGTCCATGGTGTGCAGAATAAAACATGTGTTCAAATAGAATAATTACACTGAAATAACCTATTAAAGGGTAAGTATGACATAGGATAACAAAAAGTAGTCGAACCAGTAATGTGGCATTCTATACCTGATCGATTTATCAGCTAGGTATAAGGGTGCTACACATTACCCCAAAGCCACAATGTTATGACCTTACTCAAACTTGGGGTCTTGATTCTAAAAATTAGATAGGCTCATGACTATGACCCATAGGGCACTATAGACACTAGGTTTTAGGGGCTCCTAGGTTCGGTTTGCCTAATGATGAAAAAAAGGACAAAAATCCCAAAAATGTATTTTTTACATCTAAACCAAAGATCTCAAAACTTTTTCTTAAAAAAATAAAATAAAAAATTAAAACAGCCATTTTCATGTCCCAAAATGGCCATTTTTCATGCCTAAAAATGGCCTTTTTGCCAACTGGTCATTTTCATCCTATTTTGTGCCTCAAGGTTCATGCATAAAAGCCAATTAGGTCATTTTGAGCCAAGGTTAGTCAATTTAAAGGGAGAGAAAATACACAAAAAAATACAAAAAATGCTATTTCTACACCACATTCGGGGATTTTTTTTCTAAAGATTCAAGCGATATTTTCAATCTGATTTGAGATCTCTCTGAAGGAAAATATACCGGCGTGTTGATCGACCCATTTTCTGTCTATTTTTTGCTTTTTTTTTCTTTATCCATTTTATCCATCTACTAGTTAGATGTGGTAAATTATTTGTGTCATATTTTTGCATTTGTGAGACTGCTTATTTTCCCTTAATTTCTATCTATGCTTGTATTTTTGCTTCGCATCAAAAATACTATTTTTGGTCATTTGGGTTGATTTTATTTTTCTTTTTTCATTATCTATCTAGTAGTTAGATGTGGTAATTTATTTGGGCCATATTTTGTATTTTGTGACTATCTATTTTTATTTATTTTCTATCCATCTTTTTTATTTTTGCTTCGCATCAAAAATATTATCTTTGGTTGTTTAGGCTAATTTTATTTTTCTTTTTGTATTATCCATCTACTGGTTAGATGTTATATTTTATTTGTGCGATGTTTATATTTTTTTGACTATTTATTTTTATTTAATTTTTGTCCAGTTTTCTATTTTTCATTCGCATGCTAATATATTGTTTTTGTTGTTGTGAAGTGAGTAATTTGATTATTTGGGGGCTAATTGTTATTGATATTGCCTATTATTTGGTAGATTGTATTTTAGGCATAAAAATGTAATTTTTATTTTTTATTTCTATTCGGTTAGATTGTATTTTAGGTAATTGCCTTGTATTTTATTTTTCGATCGAATTATTTTCCTGTATATTCTGTGAATACTGTAATAATTAGGAAAATGATTTGTCATGCGATTGGAAAAATAACCAAAATATTTTTGTTTTATTAATTGGCATTTTATTAATAAAATCAGGTATGATTTTTCTTAATAAAAGTCACAATAAAATTATTTCTTAAAATTTAACTTGTGAGAACCAAAATTCTCAAATTAAATCCATTTTTCGATTTATGTATGATGCCTCCAATTTCAATCCTGAATTATTCCATGAACATCGAATTAAGTAGAAAAATGGTTTTACACGTTAAAAGGAAATAATAGTTAAAATTATATTTTTACCCAATAAATTGGTATTTTGTTAATAAAATAAATTTTGATTCTTTCTAAATAAAATTTGTAACCATAGCAGTTATTTTCTAAAATTGACATTTCAGAACCAAAGTTCTCAAAGCCATTTTTTCCAAATAAAAATCATCATAATAAAATTCATTTTTCTAATTTGACATTTGAGAACCAAAGTTCTCAAAGCCATTCTTCCAAATAAAAGTCACCATAATAAAATTCATTTCTTTTATTAACACTTGAGAATCAAAGTTCTCAAGCCACTTTTCCAAATAAAAATCATCACAATAAAAAAAATCATTTTCCCAGATTAGTGTATGAGAACCAAAGTTCTCAAACACATCATCCAATTTTAAGTAAAGGCCACTACAATAAAACTTCTTTTCTAAAATTGGCATGAGAGAACCAAAGTTCTTAAAATAATCAAATGCCCGATTTCATGTATGTCATTTCAATTCCAAGCACCTATTTATTTTTCTATAAATGTATTCTGTAACTTCTTCTATGTGAATATGTGATTTACTTTAATTGCAAAATATCGCTTGAGAAAAGGAATAACATCATAAATCTACAATGAATTTTTGTATTAATTTGAGGTATAAATAAGAGTAGGGTTTTGAACCGCTCTGGCTTTAGCCCTACAAGGTATTTCCTAACTCTATCAGGTGGTAACTCCTACTTTGTGGTGCCCAACTCATGCCCTCTAAGGTAATCAAAAAGGGGTGCCCTAGATTCCTTTAGCTTTCTTCTCATCTTTCGAGACTCAAGGAGTGAGGGCTAAGTTGAGTTTTCGACTACTTTGGTTTGATCAATCTTAAGAAAACAAAAGGGATGCGAACAGTGGCGACTCCACTAGGGATACCATGAGATTATACTCTGAAAGTACCTCAACATAATATAGAACTTCAAATTTTGAATTTATGATGTTATTTCTTTTCAAAAATTGCATTACATGCTAAAGCCTTAG
>CANXYI010198424.1:0-12140 GCA_948208565.1 Hura crepitans
ATTCCATAGGAATTGGCGACAATTGCCCAACTCCCATCTCTAGGAGATTGGTCTTTATTGAAGTACATTTTTCATATGACTTTTGATTAAGGAAAACTCAAATCCACTTTATTAGAAAACACTAATTAATTATGCAGAAAACCATTTTAATGTAGAGTTAAGGTTTAATGTGTAAAATAAGTTATTAACTATCTATTACAAACCCAAAACAAGCTAAAATACATAATGCGTAAATAACCAAAAGGAACAAAATAAAGCATTAAAATGGTCCTGCTCCTACGTTGCTTGGTCCATGTAGACCTTATGAAGGGCTAGTCTTAGTTCGTGTAGACTATCTCCAAAGAGAGGTCATATCCATCCCAACTCTCGATCTAGCAAGTAAATCCAGTCAATAATTCAAAGAACAACAAAGTCAAACAATGTTAAATCAAGGTTATGTAAATATTAACATATAATAAACAAAATATGATCAAATTTAAGATGTATAGATCAGGAACAATTGATTATAAAACAAGGCAGAGCTTAAAGGACTATCATACAATTCATCACCTCTAGGTCCGTGCGGACTATAGCCTTCGTGACAAGGAGTTCGTATGGGCTACTTAACAATTCCATACATGTGTATACATACTTTCACACATGATATCAATGTACAAGTGGAATAACTTACAATCATTAATTAGCATATAATAAGATACTCAAAATATAAAATCATGCTCACTGGATATGAGTCTATACAGACTAACTTGTCATGTTTTCACAAGGAAAATAAGTCCATGTGGACTTTACCATGCTCGTGTCTAAAGGATCTAAGTCCATGCAAACCTTACCATGCTTACAATCAGATTCATTTAATGCTTGCTAACACAACATAATATACTTAACGTGACCGTGAGAATTAATTCTCCATCATGCCATTCATTACAATAGCCCACTCATCATGATCTAAAGTGGGAATAACAAAGTATCACCTCACTTACATATCAATTTTTAGAGATTATAGGCCTGTAAAAACAACACTAATCAAACAATAGACCTTAGACATTACTTGAACAAGTGTTCTCTTCAAGCACTAGCATGAAGGTATCAAGGTTTTGAGAGGATAATTCTAGATTGCCTTTTCTTTTTTGAGTAAACACCTCATAGTTTTCTAAATACTCCAAGCTTTTTGCGTTTAATCCCAAAGATAATTTTTAGCCTCTTTTCTCTTTGGTTAAAGAGAAGCATTTATACTTAGGCTTTTTTTAGGTTTTCTTTTTCATCCAGAAAGGAGTACCAATACTAATAGTATTTTGGCCCCTAGATTGAATAGGAAGAATTCTACCTCAGGAAGAGCTTCTTCCATCGGTAAATCCGTACGAACTTGTTTGTACTAGTCCACGTGGACTAAGCTTTAGCATGGTGGTTTGTGAACTTTATGGGTTCGGTTTTGGCCTGGTTTTTATAGTTAATCCATGCAGACATTGTCTAATAGGTTCATGCAGACCTATCTCTTGAAGCTATATGCCATGCTTAAGAGAGCTATCATCATAGATTAAGGGTGAGGTGTCTCCAATCTAGCATTTTAACCTCACTCATTTCCCTAATCATTCTTTATTACCCCTACATCATAATTAGGGTACCACATACATAGCATCACAATGCTTGAAACTTGCTTTTTCTCATATTAACCATACATATCATGCTAACTACATAGATCATCCTTCACTTAGGCTCTTTAAAGGAAAAGACTCACCCCTTTCCATTTTTCAATACTCTTCACTACAAAAAAAATGGCAACAAGACTCAAAACCAAAGATAAAAGTCAGTTAGTGACTAAAGGCACAATGAACAAGGCAATGGCAGCTTTAGAATGAAGGATAATAGTGTTCGTAGAGGAAAAGAATAGAGAAGTCTAACAACAAGGTGCTTTAAAGAACTCAACGAGCAAGAATTTTACCATAGGGTTAAGCAATGACCAAGCAACCATGCTAAGAAAGATTTCCCATAGATTAACCCATATGAATAAGCCCTTATCCATGATGCTCAAGGAGTTGAAAGAAGGAATCCTTTTTCAACCTTTAATACCCAGACAATAGTCCTCGCCATTTCCACTTAACAATCGCCATAACCTATATTACGGTTAACACTAAAAGACTAGCCATCTGATTGACAACTGCAAAGCCCTTCGTTGAGCAATTTAAGATCTCATAAACCATGGTGCAATACATTATCCTAAAGATCACCCATCACCAAACCTCATTATCATCCTTTAATTCTCTAAAAAGTGAGGTCTCTCTTTCTAATGTTTGGTCTACCACCTTTTGGGCCAACTACTTACCAACTATAGGATTGTACTAAACAAGGACATGGAAGGATTCAATGAAGTTAGGATAAACTGTATGTGTTTTCTTTTCTAGTTTTTTCCTTCTTTTATGTTGGAACAATTGAAGTTTAATAAAAAAATTGTTTAGGCTTTTCATGAGCATCTGCATTCACCTCATTCATTGTACATCATGGTACTCTTGAATATGAGTTGAGAGATTAAAAAAAGAAAAAAAAAGATCAACTTAATTCATATTCTCTTGAAAATGGCTCACCACTATTAGACATAATTCTAAAGCTCAAAACTTAATCTTTCTTTATAAGGCATGAGAAATATCCCTGAATGTGAGATGGGAGATAAAAAGAAAATAAAAAATTGGGGGTAATTGAACCTAAATGAATGCTTTTTTTTTCTCAATCTTAAAAGAGGTCCAAATTTAATAGGATCCAAAATTTAAAGTATCAAATTCATTTTTGAAAAAGTGTTCTATACCATCAGTTCCTTTAAAACCTAAGAACCATTCTAAATGATAAACATTTTTTCAGTTAGAAGGATCTAAATGAAAAAACTCCAAATCCTATAAAAACAAAAGGATTTATCTTAAGCCTCAAATAACCAAGCATTCTCTTTTTATCCATAGTCTCCCTCACTCAAAAAGAAAAAGAAAGAAAAATCAGTTTTCTAATTCCCACTAGGCCAATCAATCAAGAGCTTAAGCCTAGGCAAAAGTTAGGGAAATACAAGAAAAAATATTTAGTTAAAAAGTCTTTAGACTAGCTAATAATAGGTATCATCAATGTAGTACTTAGGAAGGTAAAAAAGATGGATTTAAAACACTAAAGAGCACGAAGTTAGCACTCACAATGAGTCACTTTTTAATCTGAAAAGCTCTACCAATCTGTCATGACAAAAGCTTAAAAATATGTCTAGCCATTTCAAAAGGTGCAAGTTTAGATTCAATTAATTAAACACAACATGATCAGATCCCAAGCCTTAACTAAATGTGGATAAGCTAAAAAAAGCCTTGCTAAATTGAAAACCCATAAAGGGCGAACTAGGCAACATTTAGAGATAAAGAGAAAATATTTAGTTGGAAAATCTTTGAAATAACTAGTAATAAGGGTACCATATTGATTCATGTGCATGCTCTATCACTTGTTCATTATAATAATTCATTCTACCACTATACATGCTTAAATGCTCTCTATAATGAATAGACATTTTGCCTAAACCTTGGCCTCACCACCGTTTACCTTAACTCAACCAACTTCTTTACTTCCCTAATTATATCATCACCCTAACTTAACATGTTTCCTCATCAGACATGTTATTCATATTTAGCTAACCAAACTTGCCACTTCACACCTTTACTTTTCTCAAACTCAAATTTTTCCTTTAATGAGTTTGAGAGGAGAGTGATCTCAATAACAACACATGTACTCACATTCATTCATATGTTCATTCTAAAAAAAAAGATACCTATTTGCCTATACATGCATTTGCCTTCATCACTCATTAGAAAAAAAGACACCCATTTTCTTGTACATATATCTACCTTTACCATTCATTCTTTATGAGATAAGATGCATTCATTATTCAACATATATTTACCTTCACCATTCATTCATCATAAGAAAAGATGCATTCATCATTCAACATACATCGGCATTCACCATTAATCCATCATAAGTAATGATTCATTCATTCTTTCATCTAAGAAAAGGTTATATCTATCATGTAGCTGCCTATACATGTATTCATTTTTCATTCAAACCCCTCATTCAAAAATAAGCAAAAACACATGCATCATTATATTCTTAAAAAATACTTAGTTAAAACATACCTTACCATATTCTTTCATTTAAAAAAGATTAAGGAGCCAACATGTATATCATTCATTCACTAGAATCATATCATTCACCACTTTCATGATTCCATAATCATACATCTAAGAGAGGATAGAGTTCATTCATTCAAGAGAAAAAAAGATAACCACATCCAATCACCAAACACATACTTTCATTTGTACAAATATTGACTCATTCACAAACCAACATTAAGTAGGCATCAATGCACCCAGCATGTAGTCACATGCTTTAAACATATAACATATATACATATTCATTAAGTTTACATGCATTAGTGCAAACATGTATGCATTATCATTCATTATTTGGTATGAACACCTTATCCAAATATTACTCATATAGCTCACATAGCTTAGGGACACGAAGGATAAGTAACATACATGTGAAAACCATTCAAGATAAAGTCACATTCATTCATGTATCATAGAAAAGTTCATACTTTTAGTTGTCTAGGGTGCTACATTCATATCAATCCATAACAATTCACACATACACATCTCTTAGACATATAGGTCATGCACACTCACATGCATCAGCCACATACCATTTATTGATTTATGCACCTAGAAACATTTAAGCCTATAACTCATGTATCAATCATATACTTACATCACGTACAACACGTGCATATAATGGGACACACATATTTGTATGATATTAATATCCTTAACACTAGATATGGTTTGGACCATTTCTTTATACTTATCACCAAATTTAGTTCGGTCTATGCTATCAAACTATCCTTAGACTTATCACCAGATTCAGTTCAATCCATGCTGTTAGACTATCTTTAGATTTATCACGAAATTCAATTCGATTAGCTTTTTTAGATTTATCACTGGATTTAATTTGGTCAACTCTTTAAGACATACCATTAGATTTGGTTCAGTGCATCTACAACTTATAAACCTAAAGGCAAACAAACACCCATATTCAATGTAGTTTTCTTCAGCTTCAACATCTTGAAATTCCCTTGAAGGCAAGCAGGCACTCATATTTGGCATAGCTTATCTCCACCTAGAGGTGAATAGGCACCCACACTTATTATAGTTTTCTTCAATTCAATATCTCAAAATTCCCATGAAGGCAAATAGCCACCGGTAGTTAGTGTAGTTTATCTTTACCTAAAGGGAAACAAGCACCTATATTTGGTGTAGTTTTCTTTGATTTTGACATCTTTCAACTCCTTTGAAGGTAAGTAGGCACTCATATTCAGTGTAGCTTATCTTCACTTAAAGATGAATAGGTATATGTATTTGGTGTAGTTCTTTTTAGTTTAATATTCTAATCTCCCCTAAAGGTGAGTAGGCATTTGTATTTGGAGTAGCTTACTTTCAAACTTTATCTATCTAGAAACTTTAGAAGTAGTGGCATGTTTAGATCTAGTTGGATTTTCACTTCGTCTGAGGATGAGCAGGCACCCGTATTTAGTGTAATTTATCTTCACAATATTTGTTCTTTTTCGAAGAGAATATACAATTTAGGTTTAATTAGTTTTCACTTTGATTTGGAGGTAGGCATCCATACTCGATGTAGTTTTACACCAGGTAAGCATAAATTTAGGTGAATGTCTCAAATTCAGGTACTTTAATGTGCACTATTTTAATTTTAGCTATTTCATAGTACACACCAAAAGTGGGGACAACTATAGAGACCCTACTTTTGGGCCTTTAATGATAACTAGAGATAGGTTTAAGCAATAAGGCAAGGAACTAAGATCCTTAGTCCATACAAAACATATTGGTGCAAGTTCACTCATACATGATACAACAAGGTCTACACCAATTAACAAAGACCCAACCTAAAATAGTATAGCCCATAGCCCAAGGTCCACCTAGATAATCCAAAGTCTATATCTATATGAACTATAATAAACACAACCCAAAACTAGGCCAATGAACTGCTAAGGTAGACCCAAAGCTTAAATTCACATTGACTTGCCATAATAAAGTATCCAAAAGTGTGAACTTCTTATATAAGCTCTAACTCCTAATCCTATCAGGATTTTAACTCTTTTAAATGGGAGAGCAATCCATTAACCTAAAAATACCCTCTCTCAAGTGAGAATGAGAAGAGGAAAAAAGAAGGATCTAAAGAGGATTTCTAAGAATTCAAAACCCAATGTTCCAATATTTTATGCATTAACTCTAAAGTAAGAAGTGATATACTAGTCCTATGGCCACACTAAAAATCTTTCTTTTTCAAGCTCAACCTTTATTTTGTTGCTTAAAGCTAAACATAAGGTAAGATCTGAGGCCTCCTTTTATATTATTCCTTACATTTGCATTGTTTTTATAAATAGATAATCTCCTAGGATTAATCAATACAAAAGGTGATTTTATGTAATCCCCACATCGATTATATAAGTAGTTTATTATTTTAAACTATTTTGATCATATGTAATTGCCTATTAAAATGATGTAATCATTCTCTAATTGAAACTCTAATCTCATAGACTTATCTTAATGTATAATAAGGTTTGTATAGACTTTATATTTAGATATATGCATGATTTGACATCCGTGAATAATTTTGTTTGATAACATTCTTTTGTTTACTTTGTATGCTATGTTTTAATGTATTCTGTTTACCATGTTGACATATATGTATGTTATTATCATGCTGTATGACTATTATATTCCTTAATATGTATATTGTTGATATTTTGGAATTAATTTGTGGTCTATATAAATTCCCTTTCATAAGGAATGCAGTCTATATGGATATATGTGTTTTATGCATGTATATTCTATATTGTGGTATGCATGGACATATGCTTTGAGAATATGTGTTTCATATTAGGTCTATATGGACTCCATTTCATGAGGATCATAGTCCGCATGGATATATGTCTTATGCATATGTAATTTGCCTTTCAATCTGGACGGACACATGTTTTGAAATCTAGTTCTTATGAATATAAGTATGATGAATTTATGTTTTCCTTTGCATGGTTAGTCTGTCATCTTTCTCATTCATAACCATTATTTAGGCATGTACCATGATTATTCATATTTGCATGAAGATTTATCACACATGTTGTTATCATATCATTTTGCACTATTATTAGGTCCTCACGAACCACTATTTATGCTATAAACCTCTTTTGATTGAGTTGTATAAGAGTGGTCGTTCTTATTAGATAAGAGGTTTGGACAGACATATTAGCCATGACATGTTATAATCCATATGGATATAGACCAGGAGCCATACTGGGTCCACATAGACTTGTCAACAGAGAGATAGGACCAAATAGTTTATTCTCTATTTGTTCATTTGGTTTTGTACATTTTATTTCTCTTTATTATTTTGAGTTTTCCTTAATAAAAGTCACATAAAAATGTATTTTTACAAAGGCCAATCTCTTGGATATAAGAGTTGGGCAATTATTGCTAATTTTTATGGAATTATGAGTAGTTGTCAGGTTAAACAACAACTAATTGGTGCATAAATAATATATGATTCCAAACCCTTTCTAGGGAAAAGATTAGTGGTGCTGGTGTAGAGCCAGGTGATGACTCCAAACACTAATTGCCTTGCCCCTGATAAAACATACATAAATCTACACCAGTGTATAATTAAAACTAAAGTAAAGTATATAAATGATCTCAATATTATGAAGGGATATGATGATTATGAGATGATGAACCTGAAAGGTGATGTTTATTATGATATTCATGTGAGGAACCTAAAAAGGGATATTTATTATGATATTTATATATAATGATATATATGGAAGGATTAAATGTGGTACCAATTATGCATAAGATTATATTTCAAAAACTTATATAATTAACATAACCCATACAAAAATAAAAAAAAACATATAGAATAAGAGTCCATACAAGTTTGATAATGCACTAGATAGGTTAACCTATCACCTAGGATCATAGTAGTTGTTAGGCACTTTGATGCTTAATTACAGACTTTGAGTCACCGTTAGATCTTTAGATCACTGTTAGACCTTTGTGGTTATCATAGACCTTTGGGTCACCATATTTTCCTTTTGGGCTAGACCTTCGATTCATTATTAGACCTTTGTGGTCATTGTTTGTAGATTATGTTATGTTTTCATATGATTTCTCTCATACTAGTGAAGCTATTAAGAGGTCTAACAGAACCACTGCACGTATATTATATGGGTGTAACTATTGAGAGGTTCAATAGGGCCACTGCATATGTTGGTGCTGCAACTAAAAGCCCAAAATGAGGGTTACTACACAACCCACTATTCCCCTTATCCAGTAAATGAGTCCCTATCTATCAAGTATAGGCCATACAGATTTATAGTACAGTAAACTACATAAAAAGTATAAGGTTAATGAATAAATGAAATGATAGTTATTTGAGTTTACAATAACTACTCAAAGGGTAATAGAATATAAGGACTAATACTTATTGAGCTTAATAATTCAGCACAGATATAGTAGGATCAACTACTATAACAATATAACATATCAGGTGATCTTAATTTGTAAACCTAAGTGAGAGTACTTGAGTAATGATTTAAGAACCAAGAATCATAACTTATAAAGGCTTGCATTGGCATAATAGGCATTGACCTAAACAAATTATCAATTAAAGCATAAGGAAGGACTTTATAACTCTAGTCATAAATGTTAAACCCTCTACATGAAAGGGAATTAAGTACCATGATCACGCACATAAATAAAGGAGTATGAGTTTACATAGAATAGAAATTCAATGCACAATTAATTAATTGATCATTGTCATATGTTATATTCATATGTCTTAATTACTGGCTCTATGGTTACGATGTGCAGTCGTATATGCATAATATGACTAAATTGTATAATTTATTCCTTGTGGGTTACATTCTGTGTTGTATGTTGATGTACAATGACAGTATGAACTGAATAACATATTAACCAAGTTTATATGATAATTAACATGATAAGATGACTTAGTACATAGTTTAGTCACCATGACTAAGTAATTGTATATTGTATATAAATGGTGATATGAATACATGAGGAATTACACACGCATGCATTGAAAATTTACTTAATATATACATCAAATACATGTAAGGATAGACTTAATGTAAAAAATTAGAAATCACTAATATTGAATGCATAAATTAGGTTCCTATTTTCAATGCATATATATATGTGTGTGTGTATGCATTTTAAAAATATTCCATTAAGTACACCACTGAGCATTATCGCTTAGTGTATTGGCTTATCTTATTGGTGCATAGATAATAGATAATTAACAAGAATAAAAATAGCTACAAGTCAAAGGGATATAGATTAAAGGTCAATTACGGATACAACTTTTGTAGTCATTAATTGGGGCAGTTAGAGAAAGGCATTTATAAAGCTACAAGGAGTGTGCCTAACTATTATGTAAAGTCTCATGACATGAAAATTAATTTATATGTAAAGAGTAGGTATAGTTACAAAATTATAAGTGGGGAATATAGATACTCTTTATGCATATGAAGTAAGAAACCTTTGAGTATAGTTATGTGATTATGTAAAATTGTCTTATTTGAAGATATGTGTGGATCAATAGGATTAGGTGGGATGTGATGATGCTGCTTAGACTATAAAAGTGCATTTTTCTAGAGGTTAAAAATTTTAGTTTTTACTTTGGACAACCATTATGCTACTAGATTTTCATCAAAATAAACCTTAACTAGTTAATAGGTCCCAAAATAAACTTGTAATGTATATTTAATTAAACTTATTATCTGAGAAAGGCTCTAAGAAATTTTATGAGTTTATGTAGTACAAACGAGGGAAGGTTGTAGGTTTCACCTTTTATTCAGGTCCTGGAAATGGATCGAGTAAGAGGTGTCATAATTCCCTTTTTAAGAATGAATTCCTTTGTTCATCTTTCATATATCTATTTTCTAATATGCATATGTAACACCCCCTACCCATTTCTACCTGAAACATGCAAAGTGTGCCACTTCCTACTGAGGTCACCTATCTTATGATTCCCCCAGGGGCCTTTCATTTAACTTCTACCTAAGTTTGACCAAACATGCCCTTAGGCTAATTCTGATTATATATTCCCTTATTACTATATATTTTAGTTCGTTAAAACTCCTATTAGGCATTATCAGACAATTAAAGAAAATCGGTAGCATAACAGTTGCCCTGGTAACTAACCTAAATTAACCTCTAAGGAAAACACTTTAAAACTCATTTCATAGCCACATCTCCCTTTTGGACCCTCTGGTCCTCCAAAACACAATTAATAGCATAAACCATACTCAATTCACAAGTCATAGGGTCATAGACCCATCATAACACAAGTATGCATAAATAGATATTCATTAACAAGCAAAACTATACAAGCATTCAGTTTACCAAGTTCATTTATACACATGTCCCATAACCCACCTATCTATATACATGAGTGCATCTATATACAGAATTTAAAAAAGAAATACAAAAAGTACCAAAAGAATCTATGCCAGCGACACTGTTGACGATGTCTAGTGTTGACCATCGCTCCGTCTATAGCTTGTGCATCGAAACACCGACACGCTGTATGACACTCAGAGGTGGAATAAACCAAATATATTATGTCTAAATATGCACGCATGCAACAGGTCATATTTCATACAATATTTATTGACCCTAAAATTCTAAAGTCCATTCACTTAATTAATTCAATTTACTTACCTATCATTTCAAACTAATTCATTATATTAAAGGCCTATACCAGACAGATGACACTTTAAGACACCAGATAGCAGGATCTATCGTGTGTAGTGGCCCACTTTTAGGGCCTAAGTAGATGCACCTACCTCGCCCGATAGCATGGATCGAACTAGCATATAGTAGGGACTGGTCCGTAGACCACTCCCAATATCTGCAATCACATTAATATCACAAAGGCTAGATAGTAGGGACCCATCCATAGACCACTCCTAATATGCACAATAGTATAGGGTTCATCATAGAACCTTGGTAGTTACACCTGTCACAATCAATATATAGTAGTGGGCCCTAGAAGGACCGACAGCCTAGCAGCTGCTTTATCCCCTAGTTGACAGGTCAATCCATCCAGTGGGTGTCTAACTGATGGGCCATTAATCATTCTATACTGTAATTACTAATATTTTACCCTTAAATTACATTTTCAGACAAAATGACATAAGCCATCGTAACTTTGCCCACAATCGCAAAGTTACTTTTCATTTGGTTAATTTCTATAAATGACACTATTCATTTGGTCATTTATGTATTTTATGCTTTTCTTCACTGATGTCATTCACCTTCCATTTTTCACTATTCCTTTACACCATTATCTTTATACAAACTCTTAATAATAGGTATATTATTACACCTCACTTTTGGTCATGTTTTCCATCCAAATAAAGTGAAATTCCATACCATATAAAGTACAAATTTTTAGTCCATTTTACTTATGATTTCCACACTTCATTTATGCACCATTTTCACACATAATGCATCAAACACATAAATACACATGCCATTCACAATATAACACACCATTCGGCCACATTAAGCTCACACACTTACACATGCAATTCTCCCTAATTCAACCTACCAATCTTAATATTTTGATGCCAAATACATAATTATAATGTCATTTTTACCAAATACATGCCTATACCCCAAAATTTAGCATTTCCATATAACATTTATGCACACAATGTGACATACATATTAGACATAGTAAGTTTGAGTTATTCCACATACCTAGGGTGTGTGTACAATCCTTTCTCCATTACTTTGACCTTGATTCCTTGATTTCTTTTCAGTTGAATTGGGCACCCCTAAACATACACCAATTTCGACTTAGAAAATTTCCCAAAAATTATCTATCGCTCCAATTTAAATTCTAAAATTATGGTGATTCTTAGAATTGTTTAAGCTACCTATATCAAAAATAAAAAGTGGGATTGGAAGGCTTACACTCACTTTTATCACTATTCACCCAAGTGAAATTTTCAATTTTGAGCT
>CANXYI010198487.1:0-11400 GCA_948208565.1 Hura crepitans
ATTAGTCAAATTGGATTTTTCTTTAGAAAGCTTACGGAGCTATATATTAATGAGATTATTCGACTGCATGTTTTGCCATCATCTATTATTTTTTATTAAGACCCTAGATTTACATCGAGATTTTAGAAGAAACTCTATAATACCTTAGGTATTTGACTTAGTTTCAGTATGGCATTCCATCTGCTAACAGATAGACAGTTAGAGTGAGTCATCCAGGTGCTCAAAGACATGTTAAAAAGCTATGCTATCATGTTTAAGGGAAGTTGAGATCACTATCTTTCCTTAGTTGAGTTTGCTTATAATAACAATCATTAAGGGAGCTTAGGCATGGCTCCTTATAAATCCTTGAATGGAAGAAAATGTAAGACTCCATTGAGGTGTAGTGAGTTGAGCGAGCATAAGCTTATGGGGCCAGATTTGATTAGTGATATAGAAGAGAAGCTGAGAATTATGAAAGACAGGTTAAAAGCAGTAGTAGATTGACAGAAATCATATGCAGACCTTAAAACGAAGGATATTCAATATTAAGTAGGAGACAAGTTGTTTCTCAAGCTATCTTTATGGAAAAAGGTGTTGTGATTTGGAAAGAAGGGAAAGCTGAGTATGTAATTCGTTAGCCCATATGAAATTACATAGCGAGTGGGATAAGTGGCTTATAAAGTGGCTTTCCCTCCTGAGCTTGAGCAGATACATGATGTGATCCATGTATCTATACTTAGGAGATACAAATTAGATTTGACACATGTGCTATCATCAGAGGAAGTGGAGATACAACTAGATCTATCATTTGAAGAAGAGCTATTAAAGATTTTGCTAAAGAAGTGAAAGAGCCACATAATAAGTTGGTGCCTCTTGTAAAAGTCTTATGGAAACATCATGGCATTGAGGAAGCTACATTGGAGAGAGAGGATCAAATGGCAAAATAGTTTCCATAGTTGTTCATAGTAGGTAATTTTGAGGATAAAATTTCTCTTAAGAGGGAAAGAAATGTAATGCCTTAACACCCCTAATTTATGAATCGTACCTTTATAGGATGTTCGGTGATTTGGAGATCTAGGTTATACTTACACTGCCAGATGGAGATATTAATTCCAAAAAAAAAATTAAAGGGTGAAATTTTGAGTGAAAATGAAGTCATTAAGAGGGTAAAAAGAGAGGCTAATAATTTTTACGCCGATGCCTCGTGAATAGTGTTACAGTGAAAGATGAACCATAAAATATTTTATTTTTGCTCAAATTGACCTGAAAATGGTACAACTTGACATTCAAAAATTCTAATGAGTATAACAAAACTGGAAATAAAATTTTTCAAGATCAGGAAGTATTTTTTCGAGAATCACATAATATTAAAAATTAAAGCTTTTATCAATTTTCTTGGAATTTTGAGTTGAAATTTTAAGAGCTTGCAAAATATCATATTTAAGATATTCTAGTAAAATTTGAAAATTTTTTAGCTCACGGATAAATTTTTTTGAATTTTTGAGGGAAAAAAGTGGAAAAAATTTTTTATATAAGTATAAAAAGGCAATTTTGGCATTTTATTTCATCATCTTCCTCCCTTATTTTTCCTCCATAACTGACATTTTTTGTTGGTTCTTCCTCATAATTTCTTCATTTTTCTTTAATTTTAGCTCTTTTTCTCTTGTTTTTTATCGTAAATTATGCCTATATAGTCCCGTGACCTTTATTTTGGCTCAAATTTCAAGAAAAACCAAGGAGATTTCTCATTTCAAGGAGTGGGTGAATAGTGAACTAAGGTGGTTCAGTGAATTTTTTCAAGTTTTTATTTTTTTATAGTGTGCCTTAGGGACTAATAGTAACAATATAAAAGTCAATTTTTAGTTTTGGTCTATGGTAGATTTTTTATGGATTTTTTAATATTATGTGTATAATGTGTTTAGATAAAAAAAAAGGAGAAAAGGAATGAGAAGTAGTGAGTGGTGATTTTTATTGTATTCAGCAACTGTTGTATGTGTATTTGGATTAATTTGTGTATTACAAAAATATTTTCGTATAAAAATTGTGTATGTGTGTGTGTATGTAATATGCTTTGATTGTCAA
Source organism: Hura crepitans (assembly GCA_948208565.1). Classification (NCBI taxonomy): domain Eukaryota; kingdom Viridiplantae; phylum Streptophyta; class Magnoliopsida; order Malpighiales; family Euphorbiaceae; genus Hura; species Hura crepitans. Next base: position 2,062 of record CANXYI010198487.1, read on the forward strand.
TTTGTGAAACTAGTTTTGTCATAATATGTAAGGTAATAAATGATGTAAGTTTTCTTGACATTGCAATTGATTTTAGTGACTTATTGTATTAGGCCATGAAATGTCTATCATCATATAATAACAAGTAATAGTGCATATGCTTAAAATAATAGTAAAGCATAAAATTTGGAAGATGAAAATAAGTTCAATATAAAATTGGTTAGCATCATATATTACTGATTTGTTGAGTGCCAAGGGGGCACATAATTTGAGTTAACCTAAAGGTCAGTTATGTGCATTGCTGTAACATGATAATAAATGAGTATCATAGCCAAAATGTGGCAAAATAAATGGTTAAATACATAAGAACATGGTAACATAAGATAGTGTCCCATACAATTAGAAAACCTATAATAGATAGGTCGATCGATTGGCTAGGGATAGATACTAGCTACTAGGGTACCTCAGTCCCTATATTAGGTATGTACAGTCATCATAGGGTCTATAAGGCCACTGCACAACCATTAGGTTTATGGGCAATTATATTTTACATTTGGGTAAACAGGCAGGTGCAGTTGTTGTAGGGTCTAACATATGGACCACTACATAATTATTTTGCTTGTGAGCACTTACATTTGGCTTTTAGGCACTCAGGTAAGTGTAGCCATCATAGGGTCCAAAATATGGGCCACTACACAATATTTATATAATCGTTCTAATCAAGATCCCGATATCCAGTATTGGTTTGTTCTTTTTTAGGTATGGGAACCAAATGACATAATAATGATTTGAAGAAAATGATATTACGTGTGAAGATACAATGATACATTTGTTACATCAATTTGATTGTGAACATAAATGGAACATATTGTCAATGATGATTTGGAGTAGTTTATGCATATCATTTTCATAACACATATGATAAGGAATATATGCATATGGATTCATGCACTCATATAATAGATGCACTCACATGTTGTGTGTGTGTGTGTATATATATATACATATATATGTATACATATATTTGATATACTTGTATTCGAATGTATGTATGTATGTAAACATAATTTAATTTGAATACACCACTAAGTAATTACTTAGCATGTCATTTTTATGCGTTACATAGTTTAAGGTGAGTGAGATTGTATATAGCCTCAAAGCGGAAGCTATTTTGTGAGAAGACAATTTATGGTACATAGTTGTTTTTTGTATTGCTACTTGGTATATCTATACAAAAGCACTCTTATATAGCAAGGGATAGGCCTAACATGCATTGTACATACATTTTCGAAATGTCTTTATAAATAGCTTTAATTGGTATTTGAGAATGTCTATGATACTTGTGTGTGATGAGTTTGTGTTTGAGGGTTAGATAGACCTAAAGAATGTTGGTTTGAGCTAATTTATTATAGAAGTGCTTTATTTAACAAGTTTCTATTTAGGGATTGTACACAGATAGTCGTCATACAGCCAAAATTTTTAGCACAAGATCCAAATACTGAACCAATGAAAATGATTTTTGATTGTTTGTATTTTTAACCACTATTGCATGTAATACATGTTTTTAAAAGTAAGAGTTATTTCATTAAGCATGTATAGGAGATGATATCCCAGTTGTGTGCGCATCCCTTATTTGGGTCCAGCAATCAGATCAGGTAAAGGGTGTTACAAAAATAGCTACTTTTATCTTTACCTAATGTTCATAATTTCCAAATTAAAATATTAACCCTTCATTAGGTTAATATGCAAAATAGTTTAATGATAGACTTTTACACATTAACCTGTTAGTAGGTTAATATGTAAGACAATAAGGCTAGACTTCCATACTTTAACCCATTGACTTCCATTCTATAGCATTGGTATTTCTTGTCAAAACCATAATTCCATTTATATTCACATATATTTCATATGATCTCCTTAACCATATTCATTACCATAACTTCTACCATTTAACCACCATAGGACTTCATTTTCAATTCATACCTTACTAAAAATCTTCCAATAATTGCCCTTATCCTAGTTGTGGGTTAACATAAAAATATAAAAAAGACAAACGTTTACACATTTAACTCACCAGTGGGTTAATACGTAAAATTGTGAAGTAAGACTTTCAATAATAACCTACTAGTAGGTTAATGTTATGTATTAGGGAATTTTATGTAAAATTTCAAATTATACATTAACCATCTGGGGGTTAATATACAAAACCATAAGGTCATACTCCCTTTTTATAGCATTAGCGTGAACCAAATCTTAGGTAACACTATTCATATCCTAGAATGTACTATTCATAATATTGGGATTTTCAGTCATTACACTAATATACATTATAACTTACATTATTTTTCACTTACGACATAAACCCATTATCATTAACTGAAGCACATGTTATTTACCTATATTTCACCAATAAAACAACATTCTCATACACATAGGCCATTCGACCATCTCCACTAAAGACAAGGAAATTCGGCCCAACAACCATCATAAAATTTCCTCACTTTAATCATTATTTTAAAACATAATTACAAGTATTCATTAACCTACGACTAGCATACATAGTTTTTACTTCAAAAACATTAACTTTACGTACATATTCATATGTATTAAATTTGTTTTTCAGACATAAAAATTCATGTAATCAGATTATACTAGATACACTTACATAAAACACTTTGAAATGCTCATTCAAGATTTAATTAACTCTTTCTTTCCTCTTTTATTTGTCTTTCCCTTCTCTTTCTACAAACATAAAAATTTTGAATAAATTCCACAAGTCTTTAAACATAAAATTAACTTCAAAAACCTTTAATTTGTTTTAAACCACTTCTTAGAGAAATTAAAACCTTAGAAAAACCTACTTACTTGATTCATAGGTGATATTCACCTCAACATAAAAACTCTTCTTTCTCCACAAATGACATATCAATTAGACTTCTAGGACCATAATCATGCTCATAAACCTTTAGTTTTTATCTTAGATATTGAATTGGGGAAGAAATAAAGGACTGAAAAGAATTAAAATAAAGAAAAAAAAAGAGAGGAAGTTGTTGGCCATTTCTAGAGGAATGTAAACGGCGCACACTACTAAAATGTTAACTTTTTAATCCCTTTGATCCCTTTCATTCTTCAACATTTTTGGATGGTCATGATTTAAAGTTAACTTGATTTAATAATCATCTTTATTCCTCCTTTCTTTCTTTATTTGTTTAAATTGTTTTCCTCTCCCTAATAGACTCTTTTAAAGCCCTTTAATGTGCCATAAAATCATTACATTAAGGCCCAAAAATTCTAAAAGAATCATGGTAAAAAAGGAAGAAAATTCAATTTAATTAAATATTTTTATCTTGTTTTTTTTTTATAAATTACTTTTTGATATTCAAAAATTCCAAATCCATTAATAATTAACTATTTGGAATATTTGAGTATCATGTTATGCTAATCTTGGGCCATTTTGAGCAAAATTAAAATATTACACTTTTTAGCTTATAATAGGTTACTATTTTTAATATAGTGTCATAAAAACTTTACTTGAGTTTTTAACCATCTTAATAACTCCATTTTCATTCCAAATTTTTCCTAAAATCATTTGATGATTAATACTTCCACTTAATTATATTAGTGTAACCTAGGTCCTGAGAAACACTATTCACATCATGAGTGGTATTATTTATAGCCCCTAGATTCTTAGGCATAATAGTAATGGAGATTTTGGGGATTAATAATTATGGAATAAATATTTTTTTTATAGAGAATTAAGGAATTCTAAAAATAACATTTTAGAAGTTGAAAGAAGTGAATAGTAACCATTCAACAAAATAATCTTTTTTAGCAGCTTTATCAAAATTAACTCAAAAATCAAAATTTTCTATACTCAATAATTTATTGAAGATTTATTAAAACTAAAAAGATGCTTAGTTTCTATTAATATGAATTTAAAAGAATTAGAAGAAAAGAATAAATAAATAAATAAATTCAGGTGATTTATTTTAAGCCATTAGATTGAATAGTGCAAGATTAATCTTGGCCATCCTATTAGGCCAATAAAAAGCTATTAAAATCCAATTTTCTTGACAAAAATTTTGGCCTCTTCTTCCTTATGAAAAACATCCACTATAGGAATTAATGTCTTGTGACACCCCTTACCTAATCCAATCACTAGACCTAAATAAGAAGCAACAAAAATGATATCCAAACGATTCTTAATGAAAAACCTTATAAATTAAAACCTTTCTTTTTATGAGAAACTTTATTTGTATTCTTATGGTTTCAAAAATATGAATAATCAAAAATCATTTTCAAGGTATACTATCCTCATGTCAAAAATCCAGCAACATAACAGTTGTACTAGGATATTATCCCAAGCAGTAAATTGCATAAAAAAAACACTTCTAATACATCACAACACATCTTATCATCATCTGGGTCCATTTGACCCTCTAACTCAATCTCAATATTCATCAAGCACACATATTAAAGAGATACCGTAAAAGTCATACATCATTATGCATACTCATATAAATAAGATGTAATATATTATTTAAGAGTTATAAAATTATTTACATTACATATTAGGTCTAATCCTTTAATTACACAAGAGTGCCTTTATATGAATAGATCGCATAACATAATAAAGAAAGCATAATAACAAAAGGATCTTCTCATGATCACTTGCTAATACTAAGGCTTTGAATCTAATTATTGCTTTAACTATGCATCACAAATAAAAATGATATGCTAAGTGAATGCTTAATGGTGTATTTAACTTATCATATGCAAGATCACACACTAATCAAGCATAATTATAAATTTAACAATTAACCCATGTCATGATCACAAACATGCATAATGTAATATAATCATGTTACAATGTATAAACAAAATTCATAATGGGTATAATATCTACTCATGCACATACATCACCTTTATCATTATTAAGCTTAGTTTGCTTATAATGATATCTTGGATTTATTTCTCTTAATTAATTTGAGCATTTATTATTTATGTTAAGCCTATTCCTATAAAACAACAAACTAAAACTAGATAACAGGATATACTGGTGCCCTAAGACCATACTAGTTCCCTAGTTGACTGGTAAACTTATCCAATCTAGGTTCTTCAATTCTATGGGGAATTATCTTAATATTTATGTTTCTCATTCCTATAAACTTTAATTTAAATCTTTAATTATGTTACTTAATACATAGCATCATAAAAGGCCATATATGATTTGCTTACTTATTTAGCATACTTTAGGTCTTACATCATGCTTGCATGTCATACATAGCTTAAAAGATGCTTAAATACAAAAGTAAACATTAATTACATACTTTTAATTTAAATAACAATGTCATGAAGCTTAGATTTCATACCATATCCATATTGGTTCATACAACATTTATGGTGATCAAATTCATACTATACTCCAAGCATGAAAAAAAGGACATTATGTACATTATTTAGGCAATTAGACCTTGCTTGCATTACTCAAAAGTCACCTAAGAATCATACATTATCATTAAGTTATCTATCATGGAAAAAACATCTATTTAAGCTTCGATGAAGAATTTAGCCACCTCAAAACAACATGACATACGAAAACTAAAAGTTAAGTTTCTTACAAAACACAATTAAACTTTACACCCATTATCATTTTCACCAATAACATAAACATATGTTATTGCATTACATGCCATGCTCACACTAATCCTTCACAAAAAAGCATTCAACCATACAAAAAAAAAGACCTCAAACATATTCAACATTATTAATTCAATAATTTAGGCATTCATCATGATTAAACATATTAGTAACTTACATAATTCCTTTAATTACACTAATTAGCTTCTTTCCACATAATAGCATATGCACACTTCATATGTCAATAAACTATTACAATTCATAAGTTAACTTAAATACACTTACTAATAGATCAAAATACACCACAAATCCTTGCTTAGGCCTTCTACTTGCCTTTTCTCTTCCCTTGTCCACTTTACTCTACAAACATAAATAGGCTCATTATTGAAAAATTCATATAAAATCATACAATACTTTAAAATCAAAACAAACCTTATCAAACCTCTCTTGGGCATCCTAGAAACCTTTAAAAAATGTCATGACTCAAAAATACTTACAAGATAAAAGTTGTGTCACTATTCACTCCCTTGCTCAATCTCCCAAAATCACCATATTTTCTTGATTTCTTACTTTAATAGAGCTCTAGTGGCGGTAGAGGTATGGTTTGACGAATTGGAAGTGAGAGATTAGAGGTTAAATAAAGAATAAAAGAAGAAAACATGGAGAGTTACTCTTTAATGGCGTTAGGTTAAAGGAAAATTAAGGAAAGATATAGCTACCAACTATTCACATATTGACCATTTGAGAGACTTATTATTGACCATTGACTTAGTCAACTAGATCAATGGTCATGATGTAAACATATCTAAACCAATGGATCTCCTTTTTAAACATTTAAACCTCAATCATAAATCAAAATTTCCCATAAAATCATGGCATGAAGACCTATAAACCTCAAAAAACCTTTGCTCAAAAATTGAGGAAAATTGATAATAAAATCATTTTAATCTTTACCCGATTCTAGGAAAAATTCTTCATGATATTTAAAAATTCTAATTCCAGTGCCAATAGTTTATTTAGAATATTCAAGTATCAAGTAGTATTGATCTAAGAATATTTTGAGCAAAAATCGAACATTTAATAGTTCTATATTGCTTATGTCACTATTCATGTGACACTGCTAAAAAATCTTAACTATCATTTTCAAGCATCTAAATGACTTTGTTTTCACTCCAAATAATTATATTATAGTTAATACTTCCATTAGGTCACATTAGTGTCACCCAGGTCTTGAGAAGCACTATTCATAATTTGGGATTTTCAGGGCATTACATGTCCACTATTTTTATTTTTTATGTCTTTATGTTTTTCTATTAATTAATTACTATAAACATAGATTCTTGGTCTCTAGACTCCATAGACATCTTTATTTCCAATAAGTATTGGAAATTATACAAAATAAATGGAGATTCACTATTTTGAGAATAGTAACATTTAGGTGAGTTTTAATTTTCTTTAAGATTTAATAATTTATATGTGTAGGATTTATGTTTAATGTCATTTCTATGTAGTCAATATTAGGTTATATGTTGATATTTAATTTATATGAATTTTTCTAGAAAAAGATTGGATATAGAAGCTTAATTTGAGATGGAAAAGTGTAGCTAAAGCTTAGGAAGTGTAATTAGAGCCATTTTGAGGTAGAGTATTCTAACTTTTGAAATTAATGGATTTGTTATTTATATAAACTACACACAATTTAGTTTAGATGTAGTTTTAAATGAAATTATCATATTAAACATGGGGTTAGACTTGAATTAATGGAACAAATAATGTAAAATCTTAGAAATGAGGATTTATATGAAATTTCCTCATGAGGTCGAATTTTAGGATAAATAAGGAATAAAAGGGCAATATTATAATTTGGTAAGATTTGGGTTTATCAAATATGTTAGTTGCCATGGAATCATGCACAGTGGAAACTAAGCATTAATGGAATGTTAGCAAAGGTTGGAATATAGATAAATTGAAAAAGAAAAATTAATGAAATTTGTAGTTTTGCATTAATATGCAATTTAAATTTCCAGCTTTTCCATAGTGATCCTCTCTTGTACACCTGTAAGGTATCCATATTAGTAGAAAATTCAATGAGAACTCTCAAAGTGATGAAAAAGTGATTTTTATTTCTAAGTTCTAGTAAGAAATAAAATTCAAGGAGAAATGTGAAAGAAAAGGCTTAAAAGAAGGTGAATTTACAGCAATAATAGAGAACTGTTCACCCTATTATGGCTCTCAATTTTGTGAACAACTTCATAAAAGTTTTTATACCTTTTTTATTCACCTTTAGGTTAGAGTTTCCTACCTTTAAACTTAAGAAAGGCTGAACAAAAAATGGGCTTTTTTAATTAATTAAAAGGCCTAATTTTGACCAGTCACTTAAAATATTTAATTAACATTTAACTAATATTTTAACCTTTTCTCTTGTGCTTTAAGCCTAATAAGCCTTCTCATTTTATTTCTTCTTATTTAATGACATATCATGTCATTAAAAATATTATAGTTTTACCTCATTAATTTACTCCAATCGATGTGTGATCCTACAAGTTTTTTAAGCGCATGGGCAGTATATAATAGACAACAATCCTAGTCTAATTGGGATTCTTGTGGTCCAATCCAATTGGTCGAGCAATTGATTTTTTATTAACTATCCACTTATGTATAAGTCCACATCAATTTCTAGCCCCACATTAAGACTAACTATGTAACGCCTGAAAATCTCGATATTGTGCATAATACCTTTCGGGATGTGAATAGTGTTACCCGAGATTTGGAGTCACACTAATACTATACAATGGGAGAAAAACCTTACATTTTTCTATATTAACCTACAAATAAGTTAAACCATTATATGGGATTTTCATGAAATCCCCCAATACACAGCATCAGCTCATATGTGGGTTAATGTTGAAAGTCTAATTTTCACAATTTTGCATATTAACCCACTAGAGGGTTAATGTGTAAAAGTTTATCTTTTCTATTTTTGTATGTTAACCTGCAATAAGGTTAAAGATAGGTATTGAAATATTTTTATGTGAAACATGGATTTAAAATGAAGTCTCTAAGCTGGTTAAAAGGCAGAAGTTATATGTGTGCATGTGTGTATGTGTCCATACGTGTGTGTTTGTGTGTGTGTGTGTGTGTGTATATATATATATATACACACACATGCACACATGCACATAGGCATATACATATACATACATACATACATACATACATACATACATACACATATACATGTACATATACATTGTGACACCCTCTACTTGATCCATACACTAGACCTGAATAAAGAGTGCATATGCATATTGATATCTTACTTTGCTACCCATTAAAAACCCGATTAAATTAAAATTTTTATTAATTAAACAATTCCTTAACTTATAGAGTTGTAAAAACATCAAAAATTATTTGGCACACTTTATACAGTTACTAGGGTTCATCATGTCTAAAATTTAGTAGCATAATAGCTGTATCGGGACACTTTCCCAAATATTAAAGCTGTTAAAAATACTTTTATAAAGACATACATATCTCAACTCTAAATGGGTCCTCCTAACCTCTAACTCATCTAAAAACATAAAGCCTCAAGCTCAACTCCAGTAGCATTCTCACATGTAATATAATGAGTTATCACAATCCATACGAGAAAAATAAAGCTTTTACAATATTATAGTTTTAGTTACAAAACATAACCCAAAGTTTACAGATTAGCCCAAA
>CANXYI010198566.1:0-12222 GCA_948208565.1 Hura crepitans
CACACGGACTATAATAGACTCAGCCTTAAACTAGGCCCAAAGCCCAAAAACCATAAGGATGGGCCTAAAGCCTAGGTTTGCATAGACTTAGTACCTAAAGTCTATATGAAATTGCTAATGAAAGGCTTCTAGAAGTGTAAACTTCCTATTCAAACTCTATCTCCTAATCCTATAATCACTCTACCTTTTATAGACAACAAAACCACCTACCAAGCCTATAAATATGATACTCATAAGAGAAAGAAAGGGAAGCCAAAGAAGAAGGAGGCAATCAGTAAGCTCTTAACCCACTATTTCATGAGTCCAAGAGAGGACTTCAAAGTAAGATTCACTCTACTAGACCTTTAGCCCTTACCAAAATCATAATTCTTTCTAAAACCCTACACTTTTATTATTGCTTGAAGTTTTTGACAATGTAAGATATATGGCCTCTTAATGTATTAATCTTTATTCATCCATATTACTCCTATAAACCTATGATCTCCCATGATTAATCATATGTCATGTGATTCTATGCAATCCCCACATTGATAATAAGAGTAAGTTGTTGTTTTGAGCTATTTAATAGTATATAATTACTTGTTAAACTATTTTGATCATTTGGTAATTAATACCTTAATCATATGCATTAATCTCAAGGCATGATAAGGTCTTTATGGACTAACTATATTGTTATGTGCGTGATATGACATTTGTGTAGACTTTTGTTTGATATAATTTTCTATTTGCTTTGTATACTATGTGTTATGCTCAGCATGCTAACATATTTCATGCTATTATATTGTGTCAGTATATTGTTCTTTACTATGCATATTAGTGATATTCTAAATTTAAAGTGTGGTTCATGTGGACTCCTTTTCACAAGGATCAAAGTCCGCATGGATGTATGTTTCTTATACATGTGTATTCTATCTTGTGGTTCACATGGGCTCCCTTTCATAAGTAGCGTAGTACACATAGACATGTGTTCTAAATTCTAGTCCTTATGAATATTAGTATTTATCTTTATGTTTTCTTTTGAATGATTGATTCGTCATTCTCTTAGTTATAATCATCACTTAGGAATGCATCACGACCCTTCATATTTATATCACACAAGTTGTTATCATTTTATTTGGTATTGTTCTTAAGTCCTAACAAACTATTATTTATAGTACTAACATTTCTCCTTGAGTCGTATAAGAGTAACCCTTCTTACTAGATTAGTAGTCTGGATGGACATATTGGCTATGGCATACTATAGTACACACAGATATAAACCGAAGCCATAATGTTCCGTATGCACTTGATGACATAGAAATAGGACCAAATGGCTTACTCTCTATTTGCTCATTTGGTTTTGTACCTTTTATTTCTTTTAACTATTTTAGGTCATAATAGGTACAATAATAACTTATTTTACATACCAAAATCCTAATCTCACATCAAATGATTTTTTACATAATTAATTGGTGTTTTCTTAATAAAATAGTTTTGAGTTTTCCTTAATAAAAGCCACATGAAAAATATATTTTAACAAAGGACAATCTCATAGAGATAGGAGTTAGGAAATTTTAACAAATTCCTATGGAATTATGGGTGATCATCGTATCAAACCACAATAAACAAATGACCTAATTTTTATATGTCTATACACAATTATGCTTGTTGTTTATTTTGAATACTACAATTTATTTTCTCTAAGTGAAAAGATGACATGAATGCTTTAACTATAATGCTTGCTTGCATCGTATGGGACTAATAAACATTAGAATATAAAGGAAGGTATACTATAAGGGCATAAATAAGATCTGATTTTGAAACCTTTCTAGGCAAAAGATTAGTGGTCCTGGTGTAGAGCTAGGTGGTGACTCCAAACACTAATATCCTTGATAAAATACAATAAATCTTTATTGGCAACTCCACTAGGGACTAAGAATTGAATCTAAAAGTCCCAAAATAATATACCATCTAATATTCTAACTTTTACTAGTCCCATGCATTTCATCTTATATACATTGTATCCTTTTATTACCTTGGATGGTGTTATGAACCATGAACCCATTTTTTCATTAAAGAATGGTAGATTGCTAGCATGTCCCTCACTTACAAGCCTTATGCCTTTGGGTATATGTAATAGTGAACTAACCAATTGTTATTATCCTTAATTAGAAAGACCCGTTAGGAGGGACCCCACTTGTGGGAACCCTAATGCCTTCTTAAATAAGACCGTGAACTGATATAGTCAAGCCTAGAAACTTCCCCTAGGTTGTATGACCTTAAGAGTATTGTAATTGTCTTATGATTGCTACGTGGGCTTATTACATTTAACTTTAATAAAACTAGGGCCAAGCCTATTATGCCTTTTATTTAGAATGGGCCTAGCCTCGTTTAACCATAAATAAGACTTAAATGTCAAAGGCTAATATATTTGTATACTCTTTAAATATGAGACATCCTTAGGCCAATTAAACTTATAATTGAACCTATGCATCCCCTAATGATGCTTAGGTAAGCCCACCTAGGGAAAAAATTACTAGACCATATGTGTGGAATTAATAAGGTTAGAAGGCTTACTACCTATGTTTGTCCTTATACATCTTAACTTATATCTTTTTTTTATCTTTATGAACATTATATTGTACCTAATACATGACATAAACTGTGTATCTTTCTTATGTACCATATATATCTCATAAACTTTTACATTTCTATCCTAGTACTCATGAATTGCAAACACACTTTATGTAAACTCAAGTCCATTTCACACTAACATATGACCATGCATCAAAATGTATCATCTTTTCAAGGTTCATTGACTTTTTATGCATGTATCTTATAACCACATTGATATCCATACCATGCATCCACACATCTGTGTGCATCACATTTACATTATTCATACATAAGGCATATGTTACATGTATCATCTTAGAGAATTCATGCATCATAACTAGCCCTCTATTTCATAGCCACTATTAATCCATCTTCAACCTACCAAGGAGAAGTGATCATGATTGAAGATGAAGTAGTAATGAAAGCCATGCTAAATGAGATCCTACAGGATATGCAAAAGAGGATGATGTCTACCATGACCAATGAACTATCAAGTATGTATGCCCAACAAAATAAAGGCCAAACTTCTATTATTGACAATGGTAAGAAAAAATGACTAATAACTAGGTTTTTAATGAAGAGATATAGTTTGTTAAGCACAGCTATAATAGGGTTCCACTACCCAAGTATAACAAGAAAGATCCTATCAAAGTGTTGAATGAAAAAAATACAAGCCATGAGTCATCTAGTGATCAGGGATAAAGACATCAACCTAAAAGAAGTCAATTTAAAGATTGATCATGCCATTATCCACAAATTTAAAATGTTGAATTTAAGTAAGTTTAATGGTACTTCAAACACAAAAACTAATTAGAAGTAGTATGTAGCATCTATGAGGTTGACCCATCTATTAAAACCATAAATGGTAAGCTTGTTTAGTATGTCTCTAACTGGGCAAGCCTTAGATTGGTATGACAACTTAGAAAAGAAGGTCAAAGTGAACTAGGAAGATTTAGCCTGTGCATTCAACAAGCAATACTCAAATAATACAACCATTGAGGTGATTGTCAAAGACTTGGAATTGGTGAACTAAAAATCAAATGAATCAATTTTAGAATATTCAGAACGATAGAGGGACAAGATAATTAAAATGAGGAGCAAGCCTAATGATATTGACAAGATCAAGATACTCATCAAGAATGCTAATAGCTATATGAATACTTGGCTCACCACTAAAGGCAATACCATATGGGATTAGCTCAAGGATATAGTTATTGATGTAGAAATAGCCATTCAAAATAAAAGAAATTCAAAAATAATGATGACATTAAAAGCAACAATAGCAATAATAGCTCCAGTCAAAATGCAAATGTTAATATGGTGAACACTCAACACTTCTTCAAATTAGGTAGACCTATGTCATGGTGCCTCAATAATCTCATAAAAGAAGGAAAGATTCAACCTTTACCTTCCCAATATCCAACAAGGCCATTTTTAGCTAAACATAGGAATGACTTATATTATGCCTATCATCAAAAGACAAGACATCTCATAGATGATTACAAGAGCCTTCATTAGTCCATTCAAAATCTCATTGATGCTAAGTTCATACCTAATCTATAAGCTTAAAACTCCCCTTCTCATTTTCTTTTTAGTTTAGTTTAGTTGTGAGCTTTTGTAATCATTTCAATTACTTTTCCTTTAATAGAATAAGATAATGAATATATTTATAGTCATTTGTATAAACACATTTTGACTAGAAAGGGTAAAATCTTAGAACACATTTTACAAAGTAAATTAGCTTCAGCTCCCTCTTAAAAGATAGATCAATGATTAACAGGCATTATTAAGAATTATGCACAACATTATGCATCATACATCACATTAGCATCGTAGAAGTAATATACATATACTAGAGTCATAGGTCCTCATCCATAAACATACATTGCAGAAGTATAATGCTATCCTATAACTTTACCTTTTCATGCATACTACTTAGGCTTAGTCATGCATCATTCATCCATACATACATTAACATCCACCTAGTATCTCTTGATCTAACATAGGTGTCACGTGCACTTAAAGTTATATCCTATGCATACATTAGGCATATTATACTTATCACCTATCATACACCTTGTACCATCTCACCTAGTATAAGTGTGACATGTATCCATCACATATCCATATGCATTTGTAGTCATATTATGTCTAGGCACATCATGTATAAATCACATACATCACTAAACTTCAATCTTATAATCATCTATACAAGTTAATCATAAAATATCACTATAATTGCTTGAAACATGCATTATATCACATTAACCATGTATCATGATAACTATAAGGATCATCATTCACTTAGGCTCTTTAAAGGAAAAGACTTAACCCTTTCTTTCTTTCAAATTCTCTTCACCACCAAAATGGCAACTAGACCTAAAACCAAAGGTGAAAGTTTATTGGTGACTAAAGGATTGATGAACAAGGCAATGGTAGCACTAGAACAAAGGATTGTAGCATTCATAGAAAAGAAAAGATTCAAGAAGTCCAATAATAAGGTGCTTTAGAGAACTTGGCGGGCATAAATTTGACCATGGGGGGGAAGTAATGACAAGCAACCGGGACAAGAAAAATTTCCCACAGATTCACTCATCTTAATAAACCCTTATCCATTATGCTCAAGTAGTTGAAAAATTAATACCTAGACATCAATCCTTACCACTTCTACCTATCAATCTTTATGACTTATACTTTACTTATCACCAAAAGACTAGCCACTTGACTAACAATTGCAAAGCCTTATGTCGAGCTATCTAAGACTGCATAGACTATGGTGCAATACCTAATCCTGAAGATCACTCATCATTAGACCTCACTGCCATCCTTTAATTCCTAAAAAAGCAAGGTTCCCTCTTTTTGACGTTCGGTCTGCCACCTAATGGGCCAACTATTAACTAATAGTAGGATCGTGCAAATCAAAGATATGGAAGGATCTAATAAAGATAGGATAGACTTTCTTTGTTTTTTTTATTTTCTTTCTTTCCTCTATATTGGAATAGTTAAAGTTTAAATAAAACATTATTTGAGTTTTCATAAGCATCTTTGTCCACCTCTTTCATTGTATAGCATGCTACTCTTGAAAGTGAGTTGAGAGATTTTAAAAAATTCAAAAAATAAAATAATAATAAAAATATAAAAATGGGAAATAGACATAATCATCTTAATCCATATGTGTCACAAATAATTCATGATGCCTTACCACCACTGCACATTATTTTAAATCTCAAATCTTGATCTTTCCTTGTGAGGCATGATAAATGTCCCTGAATGTGAGATAAGAGAAAATAGTAAGTTTGGGGCAGCTAAACCCAAATGAATTCTTTTTTCCTTAAATCCTAAAAGAAGTCTAAGTTCAACAAACTTTAAAAATTAAAACATCAAATTCATGTCTCACAAAAAAAAAAGAATTATGTCCTATCAATTTCATCAAAGCCTAAAAGCTTATGGTAACCATTCTAAAAAGACAAAAAAATTTTCAGTTCTTGCTCACACAAAAATTCAAAGGTTAAAAGGTTCTAAACTCAAAAAATTTGGATTTAATTTTGATGTGGGTTCGCCTATTAAGTATCTTTTTCTAGTTCAGTCTTTAATTTTTATTGTCTTACTCATTAGTCATTTAGAATATCATCTTCCATATTAGTAGTAGCCTTTTCTTAAATTATATAAATAAGCCAGATACCTTGTTTAGTTCATATTAGGCCTATACATCAATACCATTCCCAATTCACTAGATATCAGGAATTATACTGAGTAATGGTCCCTATTTTGGACCTCAGTAGCTGCACCTACCTAGTTTAAGAACTGGATGAGTCAATAGTAACAATCATGCTATATAGTGGCTCACATTCTTGACCTCAACACCTATGCACACATTCTATTTGATAGTAGGGATCAGTTCATAGGAACCTCCCAATATCGGACTAGTAGATAGTAGGAATCAATCTATTGACTTCCTAATATCTACAGAGGGATAGTAGGGATATGCCTCATAGAACCTCCTAAAATCCCAGTACTCATCAATCACATATCTCTTGTGGATAGCAAGGATCAGCCCTATAGGACCACCTAAAATCCACAAGCCATTAAGTGGGTAGCAGGGATCAGTCCTATGTACCTCTCAATACCTAGAATGTGTAGGCTCAAATGAATGCTTAGTGGCTTCACCCACTATACATAGGCTAAAATCCTTTTAGACCTAGCCTCTAGTGGTTACTAATCCCTAGTTGACTAGTTAACCTATATAATGTATTTATATTCGATGGGCTAACATATTTCTCTTATATTAAGAATATAATTATAAGTCTTTTAAACCACTATTTCCGTATTATTTTTCACAATTCTTGAGTCTGGTGCACTTACGCACCTAATTTTAGTTACAGGTTATTTTCCATAAGTTACTATTCAAGGTCTTTCTTTTGGTTGGCATTATTCATACAGTCAATTTTTATTTTACACCTCTCATATCATTTTACTTATGTCCACCATTTACCATTCTTATTGTTATCATTTTATTTATGTGCCACTAATTTCTTACACCAACTTTCCCATTTTATTTCTCATAATTTCTTTAAGCAATATGATTAAATCGATTCTTACCATATCTAGAAATTTAAATTTATATAATTTAGGCCACTATTAGAACTCAATAATTTTAACTCATAATTCATGATATTTCTTTTCATCAACACAATTATTTTTATTGACCACTTAATATTTATTTTGATACTATCTCATTAGACATTATGCATATATATTTGCAATTGATATAAATGTATAGTTCTTTTAACTCTTAAGCCATTACTTTGAATAATCGTTAATTAATTATTTTTCATATCCTAGTGTTTCCCCACCACAAAAGTTATTATTTATTTCCATAATTCTTTATAATACATATAATTACATTTGAATTATTAAAAATTGTGTTGATTCATATTTATTATTTGACTCATAAATTTAGTTACTATATTTCATTTCAATATTAATTACACTCTTTATTTTTTCATCATCATTTCCTTCATCCATTTGCTTCTCAAAGCATACTAATTCATATGATTAGGTCTTATCTTGTTCTTCTTTTCTTCTTCCTTTAATATTAACCTTTGTAACACCAAATCACATGTAATGTCAATTGCTCAATTGCTCTATTAGTTATATGTCTACTTATCATGTGCACATCTATTACTCCTCAATTCCTACCAAATCATCATACATCCTAAGACTTACCCCTAACTCATATACAAACATTTTATCCTTAGTCACTTTTTTAATTCCCTCTCCCATCATCATATCAACTCAAATTATTTACCATACTAACATCAAATTTTTGCTAATTATATTATACTAACACTAACCAATACGCTTGAACTCACATAAACACAATTCGGCCTACTCCTTAAGCCTTATAATCATATTGGTTTCATTCATATACTTACTATCAATTATTTAGTTAAGTTTCCTAAAAACATTCCCTTATTTATCATAATCAAACACATAGACACCATCATCAACAACTATTTCCATACACACATACATATTTTTAAAATTCACAACACACAAATACAACACAAGTTTTTACAAAATTCACTTACAATAGACTCTAAGCCATGTTGAAGCCACTACAAAACTATTTATTTCCTCTTCCTCCATTATCCTCCTACATGCCATATTAGTATTCCAACTTTAAAAATTTTTACAAAATTCTATATAACTCTAAATTGAATTCGTTCTTCACAAATAACATCTACACCTTAAATACTCTTTAAGAAAAATAATAAACCTTAAACATAATCACTTACCCACTAAATTTCACTATTCACCCCATCCTTTTAACTATGATCCCGGGCAATATTTTTGAGTTCAGTCACTTGAAATGTGTTCAGTGGATCATAGAGGCTATGATTCATATAATTTTCTTGAGTTTTTATAGTGTATAAAGAGAGTAAAATGAGTGAAAAAGGGATAAGGCTTTTACAGAGGGTGGCATTGGCTTTTTCATGGAATTAGGGAGAAGATGACTTCTTTTCATCCCATACACACACATAGATGTGCACTCTTATGTATTAGAAAGGTTTATGTCCCCGATCATGCCACTTGTCAATTGGATGGCCCAAAATAATTTTATTTTCTTTTCAAATTTAGGGAATTTTGATAATTTTTCTAGACCCCCAAAAATTATCACTTTTACGCTAAAAATCCTTGATTGGGTCTATTAAGAGGCCTATAAAATTTTAGGTTAAAATTCCTCTGAGAACTATGTTAACTATTCACTCATGTAATTCAAAATTTTTAAATAATTACCAAAGGACCTCAGAAAATTAAAATTTCTTCACCAATGAACTCATTGTAATTTTTAAGCTTTAAGGTGTGCGATTTTCAAGTCCATTTGGTCACTTCTTAGAGTAGTCCTAGCACAACCTGAATAGAGGTCACTATTCACTAGTTCATAGCCTGAATCAATTTATTGGTTTTGCTAAAATTTTTAATTAATTTATTTTTCCATTTTTTGGTTGATCAAAGATGTTTGACCGCTACTCCCTTCTAGCTACTATGAGGTTCTTTAATGTCCTAAGAGACACTATCTAAAGCTTGAGAGTACTATTCACAATATATTGATTTGTTGTGCATTACAGTCAACTAGTCCATAAATACCCATACAGCATCACATGTAATTGTCTTTAGTAATCCCATCACAAAATCCATAGTATCTTTCTACCATTTCCATTCTAGTACTACTATTGGATGCAGCAATCTAGAAGGAACTTAATGTTCAACCCTCACTTATTGACATGTCAAACATCTAGTCACATATTCAGCTATGTCATATTTTATTCCTAGCCACTAGTAATGATGTAAATCTAGGTACATCTTTATAGTTCTTAGATGAATGGAATAAGGAGCTATATGTGCCGCTCTTAAAATCTGTGTCCTCAGCTCCTTATGTTAAGTACATATAATCTGCTATGATAGTATAGATATCCATCTTCTCCTAATTCAAACTCCATAGTCTTCCCCTCTTTGACTTTACTTATGGTTTTTACAAATTGTTCACCTCATATCTGTGTAGTGCCTCATTTATCTATTGTTTGAAATCTAGCTTGATTTGTAATTCAACTAAGATGGTATCTTTTCTCTGTATACAACATTTTGACATCCATTGCTCTCATAGCTGCCATGAACTTCCAGCTTAAGGCATTTGTAACTACATTTGCCTTTCTTGAGTGATAAACTATCAAACAATCATAATCCTTTATCAGTTTTAACTAATATCGTTGCCTCAAGTTTAACTCCTTCTATGTGAGGAGATATTTCAAGCTCTTATGATCAGGGTAGATGTAGCATTTTTCACCATATAAGTAGTGTCTCTAGATTTTCAATGCAAAAACAATTGCTGCTAACTCCAAGTCATAAGTAGGATAGTTTCACTCGTGTGGCTTCAGATGTTTGGAAACATAAGCTACTACTTTACCTTCTTGCATTAATACACACCCTAATCCATTGTGTAATGCATCACTATAAATGACAAAGTCTTTCCCCTATTTTGGTTGAGAGAGGATAGGAGCTTTAGTTAACACTGCGTTTAATTTAACAAAGCTCTCCTAACATTTTTCATCCCAATCAAACTTCACATCCTTCCTTAATAGCCTGGTTGCTGGAGTTGCCATCATTAACAAACCCTTTACAAATCTTCTATAATAGGCAACCCTAATCTCAAGTCTATTTTGGAAAAGACATATACACCTCTAGGTTGATCAAAGAGATCAACAATTCTAGGTAATGTGTAACACTCCCTATCCATCTCCACATGAAATAGACAGAAAGTGTCACTTCCCACTAGGCCACCCATCCTAGGATTTCCCCAGGGGCCTTTCATTTAACTATTACTGAACCTTGACTAACTTTGAATTTATACACCCATTGACTTATTCTATGCATTTTACATTTAACACTATCAAATTTTGATTGTAATTGTCTTCCATGTTAAACACTATCAGACATTTTTAGAAAAACGAGTAGCATAACAGTTGCCCTGGTCTTTAGCCTAAATGAACCTACAAGGAAAAACACTTTAAATTATTTCTCCTTCCTTATTGCTCCTCTGCACCCTTTGGTCCCCTAAGATACATCATTCACAAAGTCTCGCATTCAGTTCACCACACACAGTTTCACAGCTATTTCAATAGATATATATATAACCAAGCAACTCTTTATTTACATACATAGCCACATATATTTTACGTTCTGTAACTTAGAATATATACCAGTTTTACTACCCACTAACCTAACACACATGAGTGCAATTATATACATAAACTGAAGGATAAAATAAAATACCAAAAGTGCCTAGCAGCTACACTGGTGGAGGTGTTTGACGTTGCTCCACACTCTGTCTATTGCCTGCACATCGAAAATCGACACGCTGAGTATAAGACTCAGTGGCGGAATATAACAATTATATCATGTCATGTAATGCAGTATGAGATGAATAACACACCACACCCAAATGCATTTACCTACTTCTATTTCCAATTTTGTATTAAAACTATGTTACCACTATTTAATTTTTCTGTTTATGACTCATGTTTCCATTTTCTACTGTCATTTATAGGCCCTATAGATAGGCTACGCTTTAAGACACTGGATAGCAGGATCCAAGGTGTGCAGTGGCCCACTAGGGGACCTAAGTAGCTGCACTTACCTTTTCCAGTATTGAGATACGTCCGAAGACTACTCCTAATACCAGACTACCCAAGTACTGAAGTAATAACACAAAAGTGGCGATTATAACATTATCTGGCCTCAATTCAGATTCGCGCACCTCCCAGCTTATTGGGTTCTATACTGTATGATAATCATCATGTCAACACGGTAGTTGTAACCACCATGTGTGATGCAAGGTAGCGGGCTCCCGAAGAAACCAGCCACCTAGCAACTACTTTATCCCCCTAGTTGGTCGGTCAACCCATCCAGTGGGTGTCTAACTGATAGGCCATAACCTATTTTAATCGTGTTCAAACTCTTTTTAATCTCAAATTAGCTTTTTAGACTTGACTTAACCGATTAATTACAATATTGCCATTTTCACCAAATTTACTTTTCATTTAGTCATTTTCTAAAATTGACATTATTCATTTGGTCAATTTCTATATTTTTGCATTTCATTATGCAACCTATTTAAGGTTTATTTTTATGGCCATTTTTCCTAATCCCTTCTATTTCACATGCCCATTCAACCACATTCATTTCTTATCATTTTTAACCATTTAATAATGCTTCTTTAGGTCTCTATGATAGGCACACAATATGACACAATTTTGGTAATTTTTCCTTACAATTATATGCCTTATTTGTACATGTTAAGTACTCAATTCACATTAACACATATAACACACTCACACACACCCATTATGCCACCATTCGGCCATACCCTAGAGCCCAGACATACATCCATTATTTCATGCTACTTTATTCTACAAATTGTCTTAATTTAATGCCAACTACATAATTATAAGCACCCTTTAATCAAATGACCTAAGTATACACCTAAACCCCAAATTCCATAATGTGAATCATGCATAAATGTGCAAATTCATCCATGGCATGACACAATTAAAATATTCCACATAC